>JAVTVY010024157.1:0-84863 GCA_036873755.1 Hanleya hanleyi
ACCCGGTTCATAATATGTCAGCTAACTCACGTTGAATTATAAAAGCAACAAGATCATAATATGTCATCTAACTCATGTTGAATCATAAAAGTGACGTGTTGATAACATGTCTTCTAACCCACGTTGAATTATAAAAGTAACAGTTTCATAATATGGCATCTAACTCATGTTGAATTATAAAAGTGACATGTTCATAATATGTCATCTAACTCATGTTGAATTATAAAAGTAACATGATCATAATATGTCATCTAACTCATGTTGAATTATAAAAGTACCAGGTTCATAATATGTCATCTAACTCATGTTGAATTATAAAAGCAACGGGACGATAATATGTTATCTAAGTCATGTTGAATTATAAAAGTGACACGTTCATAATATGTGATCTAACTCATGTTGAAACATAAAAGTAATAGGATTATAATATGTCATCTAACTCATGTTGAACTATAAAAATGACATGTTCATAATATGTGATCTAACTCATGTTGAATTATAAAAGTAACATTTTCATAATATGTTACCTAACTCATGTTGAATTATAAAAGTAATAGGATTATAATATATCATCTAACTCATGTTGAATTATAAAAGTGACATGTTCATAATATGTCCCCTAACTCATGTTGAATTATAAAAGTAACAGGATCATAATATGTCATCTAGCTCATGTTGAATTATAAAAGTGACATGTTCATAATATGTGATCTAACTCATGTTGAATTATAAAAGTACCCGGTTCATAATATGTCAGCTAACTCACGTTGAATTATAAAAGTAACAAGATCATAATATGTCATCTAACTCATGTTGAATCATAAAAGTGACGTGTTGATAACATGTCATCTAACCCACGTTGAATTATAAAAGTAACAGTTTCTTAATATGGCATCTAACTCATGTTGAATTATAAAAGTGACATGTTCATAATATGTCATCTAACTCATGTTGAATTATAAAACTAACATGATCATAATATGTCATCTAACTCATGTTGAATTATAAAAGTACCAGGTTCATAATATGTCATCTAACTCATGTTGAATTATAAAAGTGACATGTTCATAATATGTCATCTAACTTATGTTGAATTATAAAAGTAACAGGATCATAATATGTCACCTAACACATGTTGAATTATAAAAGTAGCGGGATCATAATACATCATTTAAGTCATGTTGAATTATAAAAGTAACAGGATCATAATATTTCATCTAACTCACGTTGAATTATAAAAGTAACAGGATCATAATATGTCATCTAACTCATGTTGAATTATAAAAGTAACAGGATCATAATATGTCACTTAACTCATGTTGAATTATAAAAGTGACATGTTCATAATATGTGATCTAACTCATGTTGAATTATAAAAGTGACATGTTCATAATATGTTATCTAACTCATGTTGAATTATCAAAGTGACATGTTCATGGTGTCACCTGACTCATGTTGATTTATAAAAGTGAACAGATCTTCTAGTAATATGTCATCTAACTCATGTTGAATTATAAAAGTGATATGTCCATAATAATATGTCATCTAACCCATGTTGAATTATAAAAGTAACAGGTTCATAATATGTCACCTAACTCATGTTAATTATAAAGTGGATATGTGTCTTAAATATGTCATCTAACTCATGTTGAATTATAAAGTAACAGGATCATAATATGTCATCTAAGTCATGTTGAATTATAAAAGTGACACGTTCATAATATGTGATCTAACTCATGTTGAATTATAAAAGTACCCGGTTCATAATATGTCAGCTAACTCACGTTGAATTATAAAAGCAACAAGATCATAATATGTCATCTAACTCACGTTGAATCATAAAAGTGACCTGTTGATAACATGTCATCTAACCCACGTTGAATTATAAAAGTAACAGTTTCATAATATGTCATCTAACTCATGTTGAATTATAAAAGTGACATGTTCATAATATGTCATCTAACTCATGTTGAATTATAAAAGTAACGGGACGATAATATGTCATCTAAGTCATGTTGAACTATAAAAATAACATGTTCATAATATGTCATCTAACTCATGTTGAATTATAAAGTAACAGGATCATAATATGTCATCTAAGTCATGTTGAATTATAAAAGTGACACGTTCATAATATGTGATCTAACTCATGTTGAATTATAAAAGTACCCGGTTCATAATATGTCAGCTAACTCACGTTGAATTATAAAAGCAACAAGATCATAATATGTCATCTAACTCACGTTGAATCATAAAAGTGACCTGTTGATAACATGTCATCTAACCCACGTTGAATTATAAAAGTAACAGTTTCATAATATGGCATCTAACTCATGTTGAATTATAAAAGTAACATGTTCATAATATGTCATCTAACTCATGTTGAATTATAAAAGTAACGGGACGATAATATGTCATCTAAGTCATGTTGAACTATAAAAATAACATGTTCATAATATGTCATCTAACTCATGTTGAATTATAAAGTAACAGGATCATAATATGTCATCTAAGTCATGTTGAATTATAAAAGTGACACGTTCATAATATGTGATCTAACTCATGTTGAAACATAAAAGTGACATGTTCATAATATGTGATCTAACTCATGTTGAATTATAAAAGTGACATTTTCATAATATGTTATCTAACTCATGTTGAATTATAAAAGTAATAGGATTATAATATGTCATCTAACTCATGTTGAATTATAAAAGTGACATGTTCATAATATGTCCCCTAACTCATGTTGAATTATAAAAGTAACAGGATCATAATATGTCATCTAGCTCATGTTGAATTATAAAAGTGACATGTTCATAATATGTGATCTAACTCATGTTGAATTATAAAAGTACCCGGTTCATAATATGTCAGCTAACTCACGTTGAATTATAAAAGCAACAAGATCATAATATGTCATCTAACTCATGTTGAATCATAAAAGTGACGTGTTGATAACATGTCTTCTAACCCACGTTGAATTATAAAAGTAACAGTTTCATAATATGGCATCTAACTCATGTTGAATTATAAAAGTGACATGTTCATAATATGTCATCTAACTCATGTTGAATTATAAAAGTGACATGATCATAATATGTCAACTAACTCATGTTGAATTATAAAAGTACCAGGTTCATAATATGTCATCTAACTCATGTTGAATTATAAAAGTGACATGTTCATAATATGTCATCTAACTTATGTTGAATTATAAAAGTGTTGAATTATAAAAGTAACAGGATCAGAATATGTCACCTAACTCATGTTGAATTATAAAAGTAACAGGATCATAATATGTCATCTAACTCACGTTGCATTATAAAAGTAACAGGTTCATAATATGTCATCTAACTCATGTTGAATTATAAAAGTAACGGGATCATAATATGTCACCTAACTCATGTTGAATTATAAAAGTAACAGGTTCATAATATGTCATCTTACTCATGTTGAATTATAAAAGTGACATGTTCATAATATGTCATTTAACTCATGATGAATTATAAAAGTAACAGGTTCATAATATGTCATCTAACTCATGTTGAATTATAAAAGTAACAGGTTCATAATATGTCATCTAACTCATGTTGAATTATAAAAGTGACATGTTCATAATATGTCATCTAACTCATGTTGAATTATAAAAGTAACAGGATCATAATATGTCACCTAACTCATGTTGAATTATAAAAGTAACAGGTTCATAATATGTCATCTAACTCATGTTGATTTATAAAAGTAACAAGATTATAATATGTCACATAATTCATGTTGAATTATAAAAGTAACAGGTTCATAATACATCCTCTAACTCATGTTGATTTATAAAAGTGACATGTTCATAATATGTCATCTAACTCATGTTGAATTATAAAAGTGACGGGATCATAATATGTCACCTAACTCATGTTGAATTATAAAAGTTATAGGTTCATAATATGTCATCTAACTCATGTTGAATTATAAAAGTAACAGGATCATAATATGTCATCTAACTCATGTTGAATTATAAAAGTACCAGGTTCATAATATGTCATCTAACTCATGTTGATCAAAATATGTCACCTAACTCATGTTGAATTATAAAAGTAACAGGTTCATAATATGTCATCTAACTCATGTTGAATTATAAAAGTAACAAGATTATAATATGTCACATAACTCATGTTGAGTTATAAAAGTAACCTGTTCATAATATGTCATCTAACTCATGTTGATTTATAAAAGTGACATATTCATAATATGTCATCTAACTCATGTTGAATTATAAAAGTGACAGGATCATAATATGTCACCTAACTCATGTTGAATTATGAAAGTAATAGGTTCATAATATGTCATCTAACTCATGTTGAATTATAACAGTAACAGGATCATAATATGTCATCTAACTCATGTTCAATTATAAAAGTGACATGTTCATAATATGTCATATAACTCATGCTGAATTATAAAAGTAGCCGGTTCATAATATGTCATCTAACTCATGTTGAATTATAAAAGTAACAGGATCATAATATGTCAGATAACTCATGTTGAATTATAAAAGTAGCCAGTTCATAATTTATCATCTAACGCATGTTGCATTACAAAAGTAACAGGATCCTAATATGTCATCTAACGCATATTGAATTATAAAGGTAACATGTTCATAGTACTGCATTGCACGTAATACCACACTCCACAAATGCCTGTTCCGTCCACATTCTTTTTTCACATTTACTTTTCTGAACGTTTTCAGAAATTATGTGTCATCAGTTTCAAATTTCACGCGCTAGTGAACTAAGCTGATGTGATTTGGTGAGTAGAAGTTGATAAAAGACGCATCTCTCGAAGAACGGCACAGATTTAGATATTTAGAAACATCTTTCGTTGTTGATGATAAATCTGTACTGTTATATCTTAAAAGATTAGTAGTAATCGTGAAACTTCGGTAATATATGCAAATTTCTCCATGATGAACAGATTCAGTATGCGAAATCTCTTGAGTCGGAGTTTCCAGAATTGATGACCCCAGATTGCTTTTGCTGAAATGCTGTATTATTTAAGCCCCCACTTCATTTTAGTTGTTCACTGTCAGATTTGTGGCGGTCAAAATGACCATGAAATGAAATGTTTAAACTTGGCGTTTAGCAATATCAAGTGATGAGAAATAGTTGCAATCATATGCTCGTCCAAAATATCAGTTAGAATCTTACCGGTACAAGGCAAAGCTCCTGCGAATACTGACCTCCGCAGATCCAGGAAACCATCGGCCGCTATAAATTGAAGAAAGGCGTCTTAATGATTAACTACTTCCTCAGCGTCTACTATCTCTTGTTTAAGGATATCCGCTGGTAGTTTTTGACTTTGGCAGCCATTTTACCTGTTTTTCTATTGGGTTATCTCCCTTCCCTAGGTTAAGAGATGGGGATTTCCTTTAAAAGCCTTCTAGCCGAGAATTTTGCACACCAACATCCATCCAATTTGCTAAATTTTCATAGACATTGTGATTATCTGCAAACAGTTAGAATATAAGAAAAGTTAAATACTATTTATATGAATTTTTCATGAATATGCTTTAAAACTAAGGCTATTCCCTATGCTTTCTGGGTTATCAAATTGAGCATGGGTCAGTCCACTTAACGTTGCCTACAGCTAAAAAATGCACACCAACCTATTTTCTTCTTTGTTTTTCCTCATATTACACCATTATGAATGCAACAACACACATTATTCAAAAAGTTAATTACTTTGATTTACCATCAGCGGACATTCTTAAACTTGGACCTCATAATGAGGTGTTCTAAATGAAGGATTAGACTATGTCTAGCCGTCACATCCGACATTCAGTATTAGCCGTCCACAAAATATAATTATTGTGTCAATAATCGAAAGATATTTTCAAAACAATGCACTGGGAATACGATTGGAGATATCGAATTTACTCTTATTTTGTGACACATCCACTGCTATGATTTAAATACGGTACTTGAAATCGAGCTCATCCACATACCTACACTCTTACCAACAGAGTCGTTGTCTTTCTCCAAATCACACACGGAAGCGGAATCTTTTTGTAGGTTCTCGATTTTTGTATCCCAGTACCTGATAAATAAATCATTTACTTTAAAACAATGCCAAAAAAAAAATCATTGATCACATGGAATAAATCATTTACTTTAAAACAATGCCAAATTTTTTTTTTATTAATAGCTGTCACGGTGTTGCATTTATGTGAGAGACCTATATATATTATATCTATATTATCCCTGGCATCGGTCTCATTCGCCAGACAATCGAAGATATGCAGCTACTGTATACCACGACGAATAAATACAGCACATTTGCTTCGCGCTGTGAATCGCTAGTACTCATGCATAATCTTCGATAATTCCGCTTCGATCTGAAAATGTGACTTTTCGTTCGACTAATGGCGCTGATAAAAAACTATCAAAGTAAATCACATTCGTGACAAAAAGATAACGTGGACAGAACAGCTCTTTTCGTGATCAATTGTAGTCTTCCTAAAGAAACATTCGCCCAAACGCCCGTCAATAATAGTGCTGGATGGGCCAGGTCCGCAAGGGATTCAATCCCACACCCTCAGAGATGGGCACCACATCGCCAGTAGTAAATGCAATCGTTCAAAACAACTCGGTGCCAAACTCAACTACCCACTTTCTAAATGACATGATTAAAATTCTATTGTTTAATAGATGGCGTCGACGGTTTTGGGCTGCTAGTCATATCATATTGAGATATATCTTTTACTGTGAAGGACTGTGTTCTACTAATCCCAATAAAAAATTACGACTGTCAGAAGGCTATATAGTTCCATGATGAATATATTTACAAGTTTTCCAAAACTAAACTGTCTTCGAATTCATCAGGTAGTGAGCAAGGCGACGCTAGCCGTGTTTATTCTTTATTACAGCTCACACACCCCATTATCGTTTACATCATTCTTTTCATAACACCACCATACTCTATCACAATGGTATGATGGCCGAGAAGGGACATCGCTGTATTGTGTTATGAATCACACGAAGGCAGGATGCGAAGTCGCGAAGCCACGATGCGAAGCGCGAAGTCACGATGCGAAGCGCGAAGTCACGATGCGAAATCAAAACAAAGCATTGCAAAGCCTGGAAGCGAAGCGCGAAGTCACGATGCGAAGTGGCGAAGCCACGATGCGAAGTCGCGAAGTCACGATGCGAAATCAAAACAAAGCATTGCAAAGCCTGGAAGCGAAGCGCGAAGTCACGATGCGAAGTGGCGAAGCCACGATGCGAAATCGCGAAGCCGCAATGCGAAGCGCGAAGTCACGATGCGAAATCAAAACAAAGCATTGCAAAGCCTGGAAGCGAAGCGCGAAGTCACGATGCGAAGTGGCGAAGCCACGATGCGAAGTTAGGTGCCGTGACTTCGCGCTTCATGTTTTGATTTCGCATCTGCTTTATTTTGATTTCGCATCGTGACTTCGCGCTTCGCATCGTGGCTTCGCATCGTGACTTCGCGCTTCGCTTCCAGGCTTTGCAATGCTTTGTTTTGCTTTCGCATCGTGACTTCGCGCTTCGCATCGTGGCTTCGCCACTTCGCATCGTGGCTTCGCCACTTCGCATCGTGTGTCGGTCCAGATTCATTAACACAATACAGCGATGTCCCTTCTCGGCCATCATACAATGGAACAACCCATTGTACATTATGTTGAATATTATCAGTATTGTAATGACTCTTCAACTCGCCAAGTGATGGCTCTTTAGTCTTGAAATTGACTCCAAGGTGTAACGACCGTAGAGATTGTGTCTGGTGTACAGAGGATTTCTGTCGGACAAGACGACTATATATTGGTGGTACTGTCACTCACGTTTTTTTGTAAATGTCTGGAGGATAACGTCCGACTGAAATATTATCAAAAACAATCAATAAATGAAGACGAAAGGTGGGGATCTATATTCGAACCAGGTAGTGAGAGAAAAGGTTATTGAATTCAGCATACTCTTTCTAAACATCAATAATGTTTTGATTGTTATAAAATCCGACATGACGGAACAATTTGTGTTCAACATCTCCAAAACAATCTCGTCTGGAAAAATGTAACGAAAAACTTTTAGACGAGGTGTTTATATGAACCTGGATTCCTAATAATTCAATCGAAAGACCGTGATGCATTGGGCTTAATGGACCAGCTTTTCGGAATGATAATTCAAGTATGAAAAGGATATCTCAAATTGACACAAAAATATATGCAGTCAGTTAATATATTCCACCAAAAGACTGAATACTTATACTCATTTGCAGTGATCGTCATACATATAGATTTCAGATTTACATTACCTATATGTATACTTACTGTGTAATATAAGCTTGCCCGTACGGAACAAAATAACGAGAGTGGTAACTAAGAGGGCAAATAAAACTACAATCGTCGCCAGTAGACTCCCGAGTAAAGGCATACACGTAGGCCCATCATTTGGGCCCATGGGATTTCCGGCTGTTGGCATTGTTGCACTCATGGTTGACGTACTTGTCGTTGTGATACTCGGTGTCCTAGTTGTCGTAGTTGCCGTTGTTGTACCTCTGTGGTAGCATTCGTCCCTCTGGTACTTGTGGAACTTATAGTAGATCTCGCTTGACGGGTATATTGGGTTGATGCAGGTATCTCCTCTATTGATCCTGCAAATGCTGACAAAGAAGCAAGGGAGTATGGCATTTACCTTAGAATAAATAGTGGTGTGCTTTTTGTCAAATATTTAAAAAAAACGCTACTAAAATATAAACGAAAACACCATACCCAACCGAAAGTCAAATTTCAAATACTTGTCAACGCTGCAGCTTGACGTCACTTTATAGCTTGAGCACTATTTCCTTTGAATGAAACAGTTTCATGCAGAGATGAGGACAGAAATTTTTGACTTCGTAATCGTAATAGCAAGGAGGGCTTTCCACCACCCTTTTTATGATGCGTTTTTGGGTGAACGCCACACCACCTTCACAAGCAAAGATCATGGGGGTAATTTCTATTATTAAGAATAAACCATCCTCCAAAACAATGCTTCGTATCAATGAGTCATTTATCACGTCTCTCATGAAGCGCATCTATAACACAGGCATTTGATAAGGGTCAGTAATGGATGGGTTGTCATCAGTCACCAAATTGTCTTTGCAATGATTAAAATGATATGTATGTGTAGTGTACTCGCCCTTCTCATGCTGTTATACCCCATACTAGTAACATGGAGTCAGTATGGATGGATGATCTCTGGCCCACAGTTAGTTATTCATTGATAAATGAATCACAATTGACCTTTGTGTCGGTGTAGTAACAAATAAAACTTTATATACTCACTATTGTCATAATGTTATATATACCCCATTCTTCTAACACGGAGTGAAGGTAAATCACTCGCCATCTTGTTTGAAATTCTCTTAACAACGTTTTCCGAAACGTAACAAGTACGAGTCTTTTGATTGATCAATGCACTGGTTGCTACGGTCATCACAAATTCCATGGAATGCGGAAATCTTGACTTATACAGAGACAGCGATATTGGCCTATCAAATGCCGTGTATCTCCTCATATTCGGTTAACGTTGTTAAGAAAATTGTTTCAACCATATTTGTCGAGTTACATGAAATACATCATTTTGTTGCAGTAAATAATTCAAATCAATGCAGCAGGTGTGTTCAACAAACATCATTTATTGGATAAAAGGTATGTGCAAAGTATGAACTGTGACTTTTCCCTTGGAAATTTCTATCTAAATTCGGGTTGTAATGGACAGTGCGGTACCTTGTCTGCGACCTTAGTTGATGGGGTCCATATATGTAGATACATAACTACATGTACCACGGATAATTAGGATATTAATGATATAACCATCTTATACTGACCCTTATCAAATGCCTGTGATCTATAACGGTGTGATAACGTTCTCCAGATTAGCGCGCTGAACAGTGGAGAGGCTAGGTTAAGCGGAATGTAGGAGCAACGTCATTTCTGCTCCTACATTGCAGTTAACCAAGCCTTTCCGCCGTACAGCGCACTAATCTGGAGTACGCCATTTTACTGTGAGCCGGTCACACGACTCAACAATTTCCATCAGATGTGTTGGTAGTGCTATTCTGTGTATTGGCATATGACTTCTTGTCAGTACTCCGGCATCGTTTTCCACCACCCTTTCATGTTGCCTGTAATTACATCATTTGTTCTTCGATTTTATGTATTCAATTCCGCTTAAGCCGGTTCTATGCCAGGTGGTCGTTCCAGACAAGTTATGCACACGAACACCTACTATAAAAGCGTGACTGAGATACAGAACCTTGCAGTATCTCTTGGTCTTTTTTTTCAATAATGCTACAGAAATTAAACGACATCTTCGTTCATAATGCCACAGTAAGCGTTATGTTCTGCCATAATCCCTGCCGGAATCTTCTAGGTTTTCCTTTGGTTGCTGAACAGACGAAGCTTCAGAGTATATGATTAGATACTGCTTCATCTAACCTTCTATCCATCAATTACGTCAGCGCCCGATGTTAATCTTTAAAAAAAAGTACAGTCGAAATATGCGGGGTGATGTGACCTCTTCACAGGTACGTCTTCATACATCTCACTACCATGACATGTTACCGTCTATCTGCCACATGTCATTTCACCAATATTATCTTAACGAATGAGAACAGTACAATACATCAAGCAAATCAGCCACGTGAACCTGACCGTATAAAGTGAATACTGTGTATACCGACTATGCTGGGACCAGATTATTGTGTCGGTTTGGACAGAGTTCTGGTTTATCAAGATTAAATATACTTCAATTTTTTGAGTTTGGACCATGGATAAGGTTGGTCGGTTTACACAGGTGTCGGTATTCACAGGTTTCACTGTGGTACAATGGGGAGCATGCATGTGCGCAAACATCTCAGCTTTATCCGAGACTCATAAATCACATTGATGGGCGGCAGAGATAATAGTCCGGATATTCAAGCGAAAGTAAGTTCATACAAACCAATGCCATAAACATTCTAAAACGTTATGATCAATTCTTACCTATTAGAAAGCAAATATGAACAAACAATCTCGTTCGTACCTCCATGCCCGTTGTATATCGAAACAACAAAATGTTGATTAACTTATTTATAAACGTAGTCATAAATGTGCATCAGGCATAATGATGTGTCGATCAGTGCGATAAATCATCTATAAATACACAAAACTATTCAACTTCATGGAAGGAATGTTACAGATTGGAGCGAATTAAGGATTAGATCTCTTTATGTTTCCCAACAGGAAGTTACAGGATGGGAAATTTAGAATATATACTTGTTGACGGCTATAGAGCACTCCGACAGTGTACAGACATTCATCAACACATAGGAGTTATGTTTTGAGGCATTATATTTGAATTTGTGTTTTCGTAAAGAACATTAACGCATATATCTCATTACACCACGGCTCGTGGAACAGCGAGTTTCCATATGGTGTCTCCAGAATATGTTTTCAAGGCATCTAGAAGATGCGTCACCAAGCTTCTTTCAACCCTGCTAACGAAGGCCCTTCATTCAGGAAGTAAACGCAGTTTGGGAAAGATATTGAGCCACTATTTCTGAAAACTCGTCGAATGTATGTGGATATTGAAACACACAAATGGTCTTAAGGAAGAACTTAAAGCGAAAGGACACATCCCGTACAGACATGTATCCACAAGGGATGTCTCGACACTCTATAGGCCTATTACAATCCCTCATCAGGAACTTATTGACCGCCTTAGTTCATTAATAATATCGGTGTTCAAGAAAACTGATCGCCGATATGTTAATGTCAGAAGCCATAAAGGATTCTTTAGCTCTACTACATACAAGGGATATCAGTACATTCACGGGAGGGTTTTTTTCTAGAGTTGCTTGAATTTCCCATTAATAATATCTATGTGCAATTTGCCAACACAATATATACCAACAACATATTGGTATTCCAAAGGGTACTAATTGTGCACCCCTTTTTGCTGACCTATATCTGTTCTCTTATGAATATGACTATATATATGCAGGCGCTTTCAAAAACTGATCATTTTAAAACCCGTTTCTTCTCATTCACCAAACGCTATATAGACAATATTCTCGCTGTGGATAATCGGTAAAATGATGACGCATTGGAGAACATATAACCACCTTCGCTGAATTTGAAGGAAACTACAGATAGCCCCAACGGCGCATTTTATTTAGACGTATATCTTTATAAAATGAAAGCGGGCATTCTCTCTCGTCGACTTTACGAAAAAAAATATGATTAAAATTTCTACATCGTGAAATCTCTTTTTGGACAGCAGTGGGACCTGCATATGGCGTATACATATCTCGCATAGTTGCATTTGCTAGATCCTGTGTTAAATGTGACGATTTTAATGAACATCACAAAACTTTATTGCAGAAACTTATAGAACAGGGCTACACCATCAGGCGCCTCCACTCAAAATTTCTCAAACTTGGCCATACTTATCGCTTACTGATAGCAAAATACGAGCGTAACGTGCATGGTTCATGGCGCTGCGCTTCGATACTTGTATCAAATTCCGCTTAACCAAGGCTAGGGGCCGTATAATCTCATATATTTCGAAATCCATATGGTGTTCATATGAGCAGTCACAATCGAAGTGTGACTGAGAAATATCATTCTCTAGATAACGACGTTAACGAAAAATACATGGACTAAAAATACTAATCATCGATATGGATTTGATATTTTTGGAACTACATGATGACTTTACATCGCTATTTTGTGTATACTATGATTCATGTTTTGAATTTGGTGCTAATGCTGTAACATGAATTAGGTCTTTGGATTATGGACGCGGAAATTCTTTAATGGACGACGGCTGAATAATGAATGATGGACTAGACGCTTGTAATTCTAATTTTCTTCTATAAGTTACATACAAGTATGAAAAATCTACCCACAGGGGAACTGTTTTTGTTTGCCAATTTTCTAACAGCCATCGCAGATGGAGGACTTCTAAAATAGATATTTTAAATACACGTATATAAAACATACGCCCATTGTTTTTCTCGTAATTCAGGAATGGTCCTTGATGACGCCACAGTAATATTTTCCGAGCTACAGTGACTGATTTTGATAAACTGATAAAGTAGTTTGATAAAAAATAAGCCTCGACCTTGGAGTTTGAAAGCCAGAATACAAAGTTATTCTGATTTATTCAATATGGTCCCCAATATTTTACACGCTGTACTTGGCCCAGTTGAAACATTTGTTATTATTTCTTGATAATTTCCTAAGGAACGCCGCCTAAATGTACTGAATTTAAAGGCCGGTGTGTACTCTTCTATAGAATCGTTCCAAAAGTTTAGTCAATATATCCATTCTTACCGTTTTGGGGTGTTTTTTTTAGATAAAAAGTCGTGGGTTGATGGCCACAATGTTCGTTTGGTATTGCCACTCCCGCTGAAGTTATCCCTGGTCAGGGCTGTTACTCCATTAGCGATAGTTCGCATCTAATGAACCCATACTTGTCCTGTTATCTCTTGTCGGTCACCTCCTTATCCTGATTGGTTAGCATGAGGATATAATCCAAGTGGTTAGTAGTAGATAAAGACGATCTGGACCCCCATTGACCTCAAAAATTTGCATATGACCTCTGTGACGGCACTTCCTGTTCCGGTCACGTGACCGGAAGTGACCTTTTTCCTCCGGCTTCCGGTCACGTAACCGAAAGTTGCAGTGCCGGGGTGAAAGGTCACTTCCGGTCGCGTGACCGGAACCGGAAGTGACGTCACAGAGGTTATATGCAAATTTTTGAGGTCAGTGGGGGTCCAGATCGTCTTTATCTAGCCAAATGCCCTTCCAATGCCCGGGTTAATACCCTTACCGTATTAATAATGGCGCTCGGAGGTCAAAGGTCACTTCCGATCATCTTTACAATAATTAACACCAGCCCCCACACAATGGATTAATGGTTATAAAAGAACAACACCAGCTGATGAGATGAAATATTTTTTTTATATTTTCATAACAATAACACGGAATATTTGTACAACAGTAAATTCGACAATAACACAACGTATATACAACAATTATTTCCCCTTATTATAACATCAGAAGTCCAGTGGAATATCCGCAGTGCAAGTCCGTATTTAGCACATTTATCACTCTAAATGTCCAAGTACGTTGTAGTCACACCATCTGACAGAACTTTGCGTTTGGGGTAGAAGAAGGTGAAGGCATCTCGCTGTTGGGTGTAGGACCGCACCTGGTTCTGGACGACTCGGAAACCTTTATTGGTCCCACTGGCACTGGCATGGCTTTGGAGTACATCGATGTACAGTGCTTTGGTGATGTTATTATCCCGACGACTGACCTCTTTACAGCTGAATTTGTTGTTCCTCTCCCCATCGCAATAGTACGTTTTTGAGCACAGGGCGATCATGGCCTCACCCTTCCACTCGAGTTTGAAGAGGCCAGGGGTTCTTTTATCGTAGTCGTAATTGGCTTTTCTCGGCAGCCATTCATCTCGTTTCGCTTCATACTGAGCTCGTAGTTTGGGTTTCACTAGCAACTCCCAGTCCGCATTCGAAACGGCCATGTACGCGGAATCTGTATCCATTTCCATCAACTGCCAGTCTGATCGGTCGAAATACACACCCATGAAATTCCAGCATCCGCAGTTTGGCCAGTTGGTATACCATGCACTCAATTTGTAGCGGCAGGTTGCACGTGATGGTCTTTTTGGCTGAAGTGACTTCCTAGGTGGTGTCATCAATGGGCTCTGCCTTGCGAAACAGTGGTGAATTAATGCGTTTGCGGGCTTGTTTGGTGGTACAAATGTTCACGGTGACGAGGTGGTCCTGGTTGGTTACGGTTTAACCATAGCCACTGTTGCCAAGCAACTTCATCGTTTCTCCGATGATAGCTTTACTGGGATCGGCGTCTCCGCAAACTTCTGGAAACAAGCCTCGGGGGTGAATTCTATCACTTGATAAATTTTGGTGACTTTCAGACTGTGATTCAGGTACCAGCGCAGTAGAGGCGTGCTCAGCAGGATCTTTTCACCAAGCATACTATCGATTAACATACGTTGGGGTATTTCAGAACATTATGTTCTTCGGCATACACCCACATGGTAGGACCAATGTTGTTTCGGCCCACCTTGGTGTTTTTGAAGATGGGCGGGCATTCAGCGATCTTTGCTTTCAGGTGGTCGGGGACGAGAAGATCACATTCCACGAATCCGTCTCCCGACTGAACAGTGCGTAGGATGTCGGTCATGGTGATAATATTCCGGTAATCCAGCAGCCGGTCGTGAGCGTGAATGAAGGTGTACAAATCGGGTTGACGGCGTTGCATCTGGTGGAACTCACATCTCCATAGTTGTGCATAGGCGTAGTCCAACCCCCGGACGTAGTCGCGGTTCTGACTACAACACATATAAGGGAAGTGGGAAGAGGTGCCGACATACTGACTGAGTCACATGACTTCACAGTATAGTCTTCCGGTCTTCCGGTTAACCTATTCTAAAGCACATACCAAGAATCTAACGATTCGTGGTATATTGTACCTGTTCATGTGGCAACTTGGATGATATGACTACACGGCCCCTAGCACCGGCATAAGCGGTATTAGATAGAAATCTAGAGAGCTATGATGGAAATACTCTGACAATTCGTATATTGGTAATTGGTGAGCCGTTTCGCTGTGACAACTCGTCCACTGGGGATTGGTGAGTTGTATAGTCGTCAGATGAAAATGACGGCATTTAACACAAAATACTAGTCTGTAAGGTCCGATGTCGACCCAGCATCAACTTCCCACAAATGCCAACATATATCAAAGACCAAAAGATCTGTACAGGGAGTGGGCCTCGGGGACGAAACGTCCACCAGCAGAATCTCGCCATATACAGATAAAAACTACAACACATATAAGGGAAGTGGGAAGAGGTGCCGACATACTGACTGAGTCACATGACTTCCCAGTATAGTCTTCCGGTTAACCTATTCTAAAGCATATACCAAGAATCTACCGATTCGTGATAGCTTCTCTCTTGCAGGAAACAAGCCTATGTTTATGTATACTTTTGTCTTTTTGAATTTGGTGCTAATACTGTTATATGGAAATGGAATAGGTCTTTGGATTATGGACGCGGATATTCTCTAATGGACGACGGCTGGATTATGAATGACGGACTAGACGCTTGTAATTGTATCTCAGGTACGCTTTTATTGTACCTGTTCATGTGGCAACTTGAATGATATGACTACACGGCCCCTAGCACCGACATAAACGGTATTAGATACAAATCTAGAGAGCTATGATGGAAATACTCTGACAACTCGTATATTGGTAATTGGTGAGCTGTTTCGCTGTGACAACTCGTACACTGCGGATTGGTGAGCTGAATAGTCGTCAGATGAAAATGACGGCATTTAACACAAAATACTAGTCTGTAAGGCCCAATGTCGACCCAGCATCAACTTCCCACAAATGCCAACATATATCAAAGACCAAAAGATCTGTACAGGGGGCGGGCCTCGGGGACGAAACGTCCACCAGCAGAATCTCGCCATATACAGGTAAAAACTACAACACATATAAGGGAAGCGGGAAGAGGTGCCGACATACTGACTGAGTCACATGACTTCACAGCATAGTCTTCCGGTTAACCTATTCTAAAGCACATACCAAGAATCTAACGATTCGTGATAGGTGTTGTATCTCAGGTAGGCTTTTATTGTACCTGTTCATGTGGCAACTTGGATGATATGACTACACGGCCCCTAGCACCGGCATAAGCGGTATTAGATACAAATCTAGAGAGCTATGATGGAAATACTCTGACAACTCGTATATTGGTAATTGGTGAGCTGTTTCGCTGTGACAACTCGTACACTGGGGATTGGTGAGCTGTATAGTCGTCAGATGAAAATGACGGCATTTAACACAAAACACTAGTATGTAAGGCCCGATGTCGACCCAGCATCAACTTCCCACAAATGCCAACATATATCAAAGACCAAAGACCTTCTTGACGTAAGGCGGCTAGCGTCAGTCCACGGCGCTCGTTATAGCGCCCTCCTGCGAACGAACACTCATGGTCGTGTCAATAACAACCATGGAACTGGAACACGGTCGGTATTTTATTGATGATGGCGAAGCCGTCCACGGGAAGGCGCCGATCTCCAATTCGTTTTTCCGTGTGGTTGCCTTGGTGATGGATAGTGACGCCTCGTCGCTGACTTTCCCAATCCAGCCATTGTTCTGCTTGATGTTCTGTAGAACGTTGAGCTTTGAATTCCTGCCACTTGGGCAGCCACCGGGTATAATGTCCGGCCGGCATGTGTTGACTCAAACACGATAGGTAGAGGGCATTGGCGTCGAATCCGATTATTTTCTGACACAGATTTCCCCCTCGGATACGATGCTACCGATGGAATATAATACTGGGTCCGCCCACTATATTGCCTTGCAAACAGTGAAACATGTCGGCGTCATTCTGCTCAATGAGGACGAAGAAAGTGGGTAAATCCTGAAACAGATACCGCATGGTCAGACCGGGGATGCTTACTCATTCTTTAAACACGTCGACACCCATATCTCGGTAGAAGGCGGCCATTTTGTCGGTAGCTTTCAAAAAAGGGCCGACATCCAGATTGTTGTAATAGACGAGGAAATCGCGCAGAGTTTGCATACCTCCACGGACCCACACCTGTTAGAGTTCGGTATAGAGGGTGTAAGATAATGCTTCTCCTTTGAGATCGTTGTTGAAGGCCTCTTGGGGTGGAAGTTGCGTCTCGTCCAGACGATCGAGACTGGTTATGTAGGTATATGGAAAGCAACTTTTCCTCTGCGCACAGTCGTAGGCTGGTCATAGCTGTAATTCGGCGCCAGGTAATTCCGTACGTCTAAGAATCGGAGTGAAGTCGTGGATAGAGCGATGTGGTTGTTCGTCTTCTTAATGATGTGTTTGATGTTCCCGGCTTTGGCAATGTACGGGTACAAGAATTCTTTGATCAAATCTAAGTCGTACCGCCCCGAGTTAAATCCGAGGACAGGCAATTGACTCAAATGTTCCAGTAAACGTAGCTTGAGTTTCTGGGCGTAGGGTTTGGGTGGTTTGCGTTCCTTGTCTCCGGTTTCTTCGTCGTCCGTATCCTCCTCCTCCTCCGGAGCCGATGTTGGAATACGCGCATCAAGTGCCGCTAAAACATCACGGTAGATTGTGGAGGTGAGATGCGCCGCACTGGCTTCACTGGAGGTTTCCAGATAGGCTATCATTCGCGTAATCAGTTCATGGGGGTCACCGGTAGAGACGAAACAGACCGGAGCGGTCTCATACCCGGGCACGTTGATGTGAATACTCACACTCAAGGGAATGTGGCGCTGGGTCCATTGTGTTTTGGCCGATACCTTCTCCATAGGCTCTAGTAGTGCTTCAAAATCATAGCAGGCTCGGTACTGGAAATAGCGGTGGGCCGTGGGAACGTCGATGCCTTCATCCACCAGTTCTTCAAATATGGTAGTTGTATTGTGCAAGACACCGCCAGGGAATTTTCATTTGCTGGTCTTGTCACAGGTTTTCTCGTGACGGTGTAGGTTCCTAAATCCTTTGAACACGCGATGGCATTTACTACAGCTGTACGACTGGGCGTAGATATCCATATTCGTAATATAGGAGGAAAATGCCCGCCAGTGTCCGTCTGGTACAAATTCAATTTCATGGTTGTATCGTACTTCCCCGGGGAACGATGCACGAGGCGGGCTACGAGTTGTGGGGCGTCGGTGCTGTTGTCATCATCCACGTGTTGGGCTAGACTGTACACGACAATATTAACGTGGAACAAATTTTCCACAACATCCAATTGTGATAACAGGACTCCACGGAAGTGATGCTTTTCCATGTTCTGTTCACGTAAATAGTCCTGCCAGTAGTGGTTGGCAATTCGATCACACCTATCGTTTCGGGCCTGGTCCAGATGTATAGCCAGGCAGCGAAACAGGCATTTCCGATCAGTGTACGGACCGTGATTCCCACTCACTAAGGCGTACATGCCTTTCCGGATTTTCAACCAGTCTGGGAGATGAATGGGGTCGCCGATGGGGTGGTCGATCATTTTAGTTACGTAAAACGTAACATTCGTCGTCATCTCCACCTGCCATTGCCATTTGATGTTGGGGCGTTGTTGTCGGGCCCATTCCAAGCTATCCAATGTCTCTAGTTGGTCCAGTACCGTGTCCAGGGACGGCCGATCTGTAATGGTGAAGGGCTGATCGAACACGAGGGTATTGTTACTGGGGTAAAAGTACCGGACCTGGTCTGTTTCCTTATGCCGTAATAAATACCCAAAGGTGAGATTTAATTTGAAGGCTGTAGCTTGGTCCTCGAAAATAGTATAGGCGTAGTGGGGGAGACGGATGTTTTTCTCTAAACGGAAATTGTACAAGTCCAATATTGGACGATGGCGGTGAAAACATTGTACTCACAGCTTCCTGTATCGGTAATACTTCTATGGATGGTTCGTCAGCATCTGTGATAAAATTATCCTCTACCGCCGCGGGGGGGGTCTGTATTCCCGGTCAGCGGTGATCCTTCACGTTGCACGCTCGGAATGGTCAGTACTGCCCCGACTCTAACTTCTCCACTAACTCCAAGCGGTGAGCACGACGTAAAGTCTCTATCAGTTGCGGTCTACAGCCTCCGTTCTTTTTTAACCGGTACCAGGTATCAATACACTCGTAGATCTGTTTTCTTAGGTCGAACGGGTGAAGTGTTCTGACGTAATCGATGACCTCGTCTGTTACTCCAAGGTACCGTACAAACGGTCGCCAGTACTGCCCAATAGACTGTGCAATAAAGTCGGCTCAGTGTCGATACTCTCGCCCGAGAGGGCGAGAGTATCGACACTGAGAACTGCACTGGCCGACTCTGTGCAGCGTGGTGATTTGGAACGTATAGTTGTGCAGCATGGCTTCGCCTCAACTTTTAATAAATGAGTACAGAGTTCTGAATTCCGGCCCTTTTATAGCTGCCGTTGGGATTCTAGCATTTGGAGAGGATTCTGGTGTTAGCCAATCAGATTCAAGCAGGTCGCTCAAAACTGTGTTTGTTGAGAATTTTTGCAGATTTCGGGTTTAAAAAGAAAAAAATACCCCTTATCGTGCAAATATCATTCTGTAATTTTTACCAGAACTGTCATATGAACAAATTGACCTCTATGACATTTTTTAGCGTTGCGCAGCCCTGAATTTTCAATTTTAGCCTCAATTAAAGGCTCTCCAGGAAACACAATTTTTTGGCATCGTGCCAAGAACTTTCGGTGGGATTCTAGCATTTGGAGAGGATTCTGGCGTTAACCAATCAAATTCAGGCAGGTCGCTCAAAACAGTATTTGTTGTGAATTTTTGCAGATTTCGGGTTTAAAAAGAAAAAAAAAACCTTATCGTGCAAATATCATTCTGTAATTTTTACCAGACCTGACATATGAGCAAATTGACCTCTGTGATTTTTTTTTAGCGTTGTACAGCCTCAATTAAAGGCTCTCCAGGAAACACAATTTTTTGGCACCGTGCCAAGAACTTTCGGTGGGATTCTAGCATTTGGAGAGGATTCTGGCGTTAATCAATCAAATTCGAGCAGGTCGCTCAAAACTGTGCTTGTTGAGAATTTTTGCAGATTTCGGGTTTAGAAAGAAAAAAATACCCCTTATCGTGCAAATATCATTCTGCAATTTTTACCAGACCTTACATATGAACAAATTGACCTCTAAAATTGTTTTTTCGCGTTGTACAGCCCTGAATTTCAATTTTAGCCTCAATTAAAGACTCCCCAGGAAACACAAATTTTTGGCCCCGTGCCAGGAGCCAGCCGCTATAGAAGGGGCGGAATCCATTTTCTCAAAGTTGAGGCGAAGCCCTGTTTCGCAAGCACCATGAAACCTGACTATGCTACACCGGCGGTGTACATCGACAACGACCACCCTGAATATACAGCCGCTATCAACGCGGTTGTCAATAACCTTAAATTATCTGCAACGTTGGTTACACGGGAGATTATCACCACCACCGATCCGCAACAGCCTGACTATAGCACCGATACTGATGGCGCGATGGACTCCTCTATCAGCATTGAACCATTTCACTTTACATCATCAGCACCACTGACCGATCGTGAGCCTACCACCAACAACACCACCACCCACTCACAGCCTGACTATAGCGCCGTTATTAATGCTGCACTGGACTCCGCTATCAAGATTGACCCATTAACCATTGAGATGGGCGCTGATGTCCTTGAACCTCCAACCAGGCATGAGACCAAACCCAACGCCTTTCTGAACCTACCTTTATCACCGACGTCAAATACCAAAGGTCATTATCAACGAGGCAATGAATACCGCTAATCGACGATGGAAACTATCGCCTAATGTAACACTGACCATCGATGGTAATCAGCGCATCTCACTAGACACGGCCCCTAAGGGGAACAGAGCCGCGAGACATAAAGACCTGTCTCCAGCCGCCTGGACACAACTCATCTCGTCTTTTGGAAGAGCGAAGACAATCATCGTGGCTGTCAACGAAGGGGAGAATCGTATATACATACACGATTCGATATTTCTCAGCTACACCCATCATAACGGTCAGCCGTTGATGTACATTAGAGCCTGGCAGTATGATATGTCGGGCCACATCTGGCGGTCATTGGTCTTAGGCGTGACCTTCCACCTAACAGCCTGGCTCAAAATGCAAACTATCACCCCAGAAGTGTCGGCAGCTCTAACAGCGGAGATTGGAGAGTATTTATACCAAGTGTATACAATCGCTTACCTGGAGAAAGTAACCATGGAAATTAGTAGGATCTTCCACTGCGCAGGATTTACGGTGAATTATAAAAAGCATACCTGCGTACACCCGGTACCCACCGCCATCCTAGAAGCAGCCTTACAGAATGTACCGGAAGTTGATGTCGGGGCGGCGTTTCGCTTTAGTGTGTAAGAGGATATTCCCAAAAGCTGCATTGAAAACTTTTTGGCTACCAAACCTAGCCGGGATGATCCCCGTTTCCAGGCAGAAGTGCGTAGCTACATCAATTTAAAAATGTAAGCTACATTTGTGAACTGAACTGAACTTTGCGTAAGCTACATTTATGAACTGAACTGTACTTTGCGGGTGTCTTTACCCATATAATACACCGTGATGTTGACAAGGTGTTATTTACTCATGAATATAAATTGTGTGAGAAAAAAAATTGACCATAAGTTACTATTACAGTTAACTATTCTTTATAATTGACCCCGTCATGTTAAAAAGCGGTGTTGTATGATATTCTGTATTATTGTCGAATTTACTGTTGTACAAATATTCCGTGTTATTGGTATGAAAATATAAAAAAATATTTCATCTCATCGGATGGTGTTGTTCTTTTCTTACCATTAGTCCATTATGTGGGGGCTGATGTTAATTTTTGTGCTTTTAAAAGGAAGTCTCTCTTTCGGAAGATTAGGGCAGTCCTTAAAAGGATTTTTGGGCGGAATCTCATACATGAGGGTCTAGTTTCGGTAGGTTCGTTTTATCATTTCTGCGTTGCGCCGGCAGAGTATACATTTCACTGCCAAATGCATGCAGGGCTGTACTGGCACTCCAGAGCAAAACAGTTTTGGTAAGCACTCACAACATGTGCAAACATGAACGCATGGGAAAAAGGCGTACATAGCTGTCCCCGTCTTGCATATACAGCATTGGACCTGTTCTTGGAATCTTGTAATTCTGTCGTTGAGATATTTCACCCGATCGCTGTATTGCGCGAGTTGGACTGAAGCTTCCACAATGGCATCGGACGATTCTCGCAACTCTAGATTCTGTCGCTGGATGGTGTCTTTCAATCTCCGATTGACTCCTTCAAGAAATTCCTTTTCCGCTGCGGCGTCGTAGAAATCCCGTTGCGCTTCCAAGTCCGCCCGTTGTGCTTCATCAAACATCTCTAATTCAGCTTGTAGTACACTGACAGCCCTTCTCTCCCGTTATGCGATCTCTAAGAGAGTCTTCGAGCGTGTTTGGTATAGCATCTTGAAAGTATAGCAGAAAGGGGAGGAGGAGGAGGGAATTTGGCTTAATGTCACACTCAAGTTTCACTCATATGGTGACAGTCAGTTTGGTTGGTGGAGGAAGCCGGAGTACCCGGAGAGAACCACCGCCCTTCGGCAAGTAACTGATGACAGACTTTTACACATGGACCAGCTGGGTTCGAACCCGTGCCGGTTCAGCGGTGTGAGGTTAGCGGTCACCAGCGAAGCGCCTTAGACCACTCGGCCACCGAGTGCCCGTATGGCAGAAAGAGTGTCAACTCCGCTGAACCCGGTCTTTTTATAGCGGCTGGCTCCTGGCGCAGTGCAAAAAATTTGTGTTTCCTGGAGAGCCTCTAATTGAGGCTAAAATTGAAATTCAGGGCTGTACAACGCTAAAAAAAATTTTAGAGTTCAATTTGTTCATATGTCAGGTCTGGTAAAATTTACAGAATGATATTTGCACGATAAGGGGTACTTTTTTCTTTCTAAACCCGGAATCAGGGCTGTACAACGCTAAAACAAATCATAGAGGTCAACTTGTTCATATGTCAGGTCTCGTAAAAATTACAGAATGATATTTGCACGATAAGGAGTATTTTTCTCTTTTTAAACCCGAAATCTGCAAAAATTCTCAGCAAACACAGTTTTTAGTGACCTGGTTGAATTTGATTGGCTAACACCAGAATCCTCTCCAAATGCTAGAATCCCACCGAAAGTTCTTGGCACGGGGCCAAAAATTTGTGTTTCCTGGAGAACCTTTAATTGAGGCTAAAATTGAAATTCAGGGCTGTACAACGCTAAAAAAATATAGAGGTCAATTTGTTCATATGCCAGGTCTGCTAAAAATTACAGAATGATATTTGCACGATAAGGGGTATTTTTTCCTTCTAAACCCGAAATCTGCGAGATGTTTTGTTTGGACAGAAGAAAATTAACGCGAACACTTAAATTCCGAGTCGTACAAGGCTGAAAATCACACCGAAGACATTTTCCCTATAAGTGAAGGTCTGGTAAAAATTACAGAATGATATTTGCAGGGCAAGTGGTATTTTCTTCTTTTTAAACCCAAACTCGACAAACGTCCAAAGTAAACACACACACTACTTGAATTTGATTGGCTAACACCAGGATCCCTGCAAATGCGATAAAAACGGCTAGCTGGATCAAGCAGATAAGGTTCTTCCCCGGCATCGATGGTACAGGTAAAACAAGCAATGTTGACCGCACATCATACTGTCCAAGCTTTATAATGCTTGACTGTTCCAACACCACGTCTCTGTGACTTGATCCATGAAGTCTGTTAAATCGGTATGAAGGGGTGACAAGCCGTACGCATCGAAATATTCGCCCTGCTGCTCTGTCAAGTACACGGCCACCCAATGCTGACCGGGTCGCTCTATTGGATCCGTGTGAAGGGCGTAGGCGGCATGATATTTATAATGCAGGGCTATGAAGTTTCGGCCAAACACCCCTTGAAACACCGTACGTGTCCACGGATCGTTTTGCAGCGCGGTGGTAATCTGCCTGTATCCATGTTAAGTGGCGTAATCACACAGGACGTTACGGCTTTTATCGATTTGATTAATGTTGTCAAACTCAGCGTAGCAAATCACATTGATGGCTCGTGGTAAAGGTGTGTCGAAATGCAGTTCCAAGCGTAAATTACCTTTCTTGACGAGACTCAGTTGATAAGCATTGTCTAAGGTGGGCGTGAGATCGAAACAGAACTATGTGTACCCTTTTCCGAAATCTTCTCTACTTATCATATTTCCTTCGTCCTGGTTGATTTGACCAGTTGCTGCGAAGAGGTTCAGATAGCTCCGGATGTAATTGTTCGTTCCGAACTTAGATTGTAAGGGCTGTGCCGGTACCTGTTGTCCGTCCACATGTAGGGCCACGAAATTGATGTTGAACGATTTTAGGTTGAACGGATTCCTCGTGATAGCTCCATTATAACTGACGTTCTCCACACATGCCAAGGTTAATCGCTTGGGCAAATCCCCCAGAAATAAATTTTCTTGATTAGCAATCATATTACCTTTAGGGACGGAAATGACTTTGGTCTGTACTCGGCGAATAGGGTACTGGGCTGGTTTTTTCTCCAAGACTCTGTTGTGCCCCAACTGTACATCTGGGCTCGGTTTCACTTTGCGTAAAAACAGACTGGCCTCTTGGATGACAATGTTATACTCGAGGTCATCATTAGGGGTCATCAAGGCAAACGCAAGCGTTGCGCGCACTAGTCGTATTTTGACAGGTACTCCATTCAAGAGGTATCGGTTCTGCATGAATAAGTCCGCATGCAGACGTCCCATCATATCGACCGAGTGACTCTGTGCTGTGAAATCCATTCTCTCCGTATAGCCGTCATTATAGGGAGTCGCCTCCATCTTGCCTGGGGTATCTCGGTAGAACAACGGTGATGTCAAATATGACTTTATAGGGTCACGCCCGTAAGCTAACAGTGTTTCGATGTAGGCTCGGTACGGGTATGTGTTCGGCGACGCGCTCACCAGTTTATCACTGAGTGATATTTCCACTTGCTGGAATAGCGAATGGAGCCAGAGATTCATTGGACCCACGGGCGCATCGGCTTTGAGGACAGACCCATCTTTATTGGTGATTTTAGCTTTCACGTACAGGTACATATGTGCTAAATCCAGGTATGTCGTATCAGCGTTGGTGATGGGGCCTGTGGCTGTAATGCTGGAAAGGGGAAGACGCTCCACCCATTGGCCCTCCTCGGCACTGGTCTGGGTAAGTGGTACGGTCCACAAATCAAATTCACTGTTGGTAGGAGGACACGAATCGGCGTGGATGAAAGCCATGTTTTACGCAAAGATGTCTCGCGTCTTCGATGTGCGTCGGCCCTTGTTCGGTTGTCGACTAGTATGCTTTCTCGGAACCACAGGTCTTTTATGCTTGGAGCGCATGATACGTTGGGCTTTGGCGACCAAGACTCTTCCGGATTCTTTAGCTTGTCCAACCGGTACACCACTGAACGCGTTTCCCCTCGCACCGCTTGTTTGCCGACTGCTTTGACGCCGCGCGTCACCATCGGAAGAAATGTTTTGACGATGCTTCCGAGTACAATGCCAATGCCATGCCCGCGCTGATTACGTGCTCCGCTAAACAATGCTAGACTACCCCCGGCTTGTTTGGTGTAATGATCGACGTAACTGGATGTATTGCATTGATAAGTCACCTTCATTGTGCAAAGTGAACCGCGCGGACTTGGCGGAAATGAAGTGTCAGCACCACTTTCCCACGCTCGAATGCAATCGGTTGACCGGTATCGTCTCTTATATCGATGATGATGGAGCTTATATCGGTCTGACTGACCGGTAGATAAACGATGTGCTTGAAACTGTGCGTAACTTGATCACCGTACTTGCCTTTCACCGGGCAGACGCGTAGTAGAGGTACGTTGCTGTCTCCGACAATGTGTGGATCGACCACGTCTGAGTAGACGTACAGACCATACAAACCCCCACGCATGTCCATTGTACTGTAGGTGGACTGGGCAGTGAAGCCTACTTGGGTAAGACCCGCATACAGATTATCACGCAGTCTTAACAGTTGTTTTAGACCTTCACTGAATTCTATACCCACGTTGGCAGTCAGTCTCAACTGGAACTTCTGATTGTATTCGTTAAACGACAGGAAAACGGAATCTTTGAACGGGAGGGGTTCTGTCTTGTTAGCCACCCGGCGACCGATCTTACCCTCCATGAGATCACACAACGTCTTGATAAACTCTTTGGGGGTGTGGTACTGGCCTTGAGGGAGTACAAAGATATGTGTTTTGCTGTTGTGTGTGATCACATACCACACCGTGTCATCTTTCACGTTGTACCACTTTTACGGGTACTGGATACATTCCCAACGACCAGGCAGGTGCAAGAGTTGGGGTAACTGTGTTTCGTAGTGAGTTAAGGTATTGCTCGGGAACACCTCGCCCGAGTTGTTACTGGGTAGGGTGAGGTAAAACATGACGACTGAGCTTTTCTGCCACCGCTTTTGGTATTAATAGTTGTCCCAGGCCTTGGGCGGTCGCGTGGCGTCGTGATCGTCGCGGTGACTCGCTACGTGTCACGGCTCTGGAGATCTGGGGTGTCTTGATCAGGCGAAAACCTCCCATCATTGAGGATCCGTGTGGGACCTGCGTTGATGGTTTAAATCATTCACTAAATCCGTCATGTGGATACCGGGGACCACCTGATTCTGCATCAGTAGTTCACCTTTATCATTCCAAGTCATGTTAGGGTTATCTTTCTCACCCGTTGTAATACCAGACCAGCTTGTTTCTTGAACTATGCAGGTACGCTCTTTAACACTTCGTCCTCGACCCCGTCTGTGGGGCTGTGGGTGGTACACCTGGTAATGGTGGCTGTTGGAGCGGTGCTGAGGTCAGCAGTGTGTCGCGTGGTGGTGGTGGTGGTGCTGGGGTAGAGAGGGTTTTGTATTGATCCATGAACGTCATGTATCGCTGAAGCGTCTCATTGTACCGTTGTACTTTCTCACTATCGGTTAACCCCGGTTGTAAGATCTGACGCATCTCTTCATCGAGTGTGTTTAACTTACTGACGGTAAAGGATGCGGGGTATGGTGACTGGAGGCTTTGAATGAGCCGTGGTTCGATGAGGACCATTTTTTCGTATGGCTCATTGTCGGCCTAACAGTCCGCCCAATATCGGACCCAACACGGAAGCGGCCAACGGTGCTAAGATGGCCCCGAAAACGCCGCCTTTCTGTGAAACCTTTTTCTTCTTAGCCTGAGAGACTTTTTTCCTGACTAGGGTTCGGAGACCTGTCTTATGCTTGACCAACTTGGTCTTCTGACCCGGAGTCAGTGGTACGTTGCCTTTTAACAGGTTATATCCGATCTCGCACAGACAGCGTACAAGGTCAGGGTCCGCGCCGCGTACAATGGTTCGGACCAACTCGGGTGGGGCCGTCTTCAATACACGGAGCGTCGGGGCGTGCTTCCGTAATCGCGCGGACATCATGTGCAACTAACAATGGACCTCTCAACCCTACCCTCTTTTTATTATGGGTCTACAAAGACAACATGAACAAGGAGGATGTTTTCTGTATATTTTATTATCCCCAGCATCAAACATACAGCCCAGCTGAGGGAAGCCACTGTGGGTGTTTTTACATTATTTTTGCATGTACATGTCTCTCCGGGAAAGATACCGGTCCGTAGTCGAAGGTTGTCGGAGGTGGTTTGCTTCAGGTCAAAGAGCATATACCCATACTGAGGAGTTGTCGCATCTTTAAAGGCTTCCAATGCAAACCGCGTGCGGCCGGGGTACATCTGTCTCGCCAGGTGCAGCAGTTGAGTTGTATCTCTCGGGTTTTTCAAGACCACCAGGTAGTGGGCATTTAAGCTGATGTTCCGATGTTCTTTGTTTTTACTAAACAGATTCTGCACAATGTAGATGAAGCTGAGCCGGCGATGCTGGCTGCCTTTGGTGAAGAGTTGGGTGACCCGCGCATCCGTCTCCGCCATGAGATCATCCAGAACCACCAAGGTGTCCGGTTCTAAATCGATCAGGTTGGGTAACCCTTCCACGAACGTGATGTTGAAAATTGCTGCATATGCCGCCTGCCATTCTCCGTAACACTACACGACGCGGTCAATGGGTGGTGTGATCATGTTGTGGGCGTAGTGGAGAAGTTTCTGGACGAAGTGTGTTTTGCCGGAACCCGTCGGTCCTGCAATGACGCAAGTGAAGGGATGTTGCCACCGGGGGTCCATGGTTGAACGTGTATCTGCTGTCGTGGTAACCTGCTCTTGTAAATTTGGTACGAGTGAACCGGAGTCGTCGGTGCATCAACCTCGGTCGCCGTTGTCGACGAACGTTCACTGCTGGTGGTCGTACTGGACACTGCAATACTTGGTGTAGGTGTTGATGTGGACTGTATACTCGGTGTGGAGCTCGATGTTGTTGTGGACTGTATACCTCGCGTGGTTGTGATGGTGGTGGTGGTGATTGGGCTTGTTTCGATCACGGGGTTGACTGGTGTAGAACAGGTCTGTAGACTGGTTTGACTGGCACTCACGGTTGGTGTTCTAGGTTGGTTGAGTACAGAGATGAGGTACACGACGTCGTAAAACACACCGCCGTATAAAATGCCCAGCAGGGTTACCAATGCACCACAAAGCCCACTTGCGCTTTGCGCGTTTTGAGAAACGTAATGTTCAGTTGCGGTCGTTGTTTGTCCATAGCACTGTGTTCATGGTCGAGCGTGGAATGAACGATGACGGTAGTGATCTCTGGCTTTATAGCCGTTTCATCTTGTTTGCTGGGACCCAGGAATTGAACAAGCTGGGCCACCCTTGCCATGGTCTTACCTCGCCGTCGCTCCGTTTTCACGATGCGTTCCACAGTGTAGTAGTCTTGTGCTGTGTTCACCACGGGCTGTAATTCTACGTCGTAAAGGTTCCTGGCAACGGTTCCCCTTGAAGATCTTCCAGTTCATAGACACGTGGCTGTCGGGGTATGCGGCGTTTGATCACGAAGTGTTCATCGCTCCAGTTGGGGAGATAACTCTTCTCGAACTTGCCCTTGACTTTACTGATGCGTACTGGGTCTCCAACCTTGAACACCGCCTTCGATTGTGGTCGAGGATAATTGAGGTACAAGATATGTCGCACTTGAGCTTCGTTGCGTTTAGTGACGTTGCTGGGCACTCTCTGAATACTCCGGTGGTAGGTTCGATTATAACCCTCCACCAGCTAGGGGAGAACATCGATGTACCGCCTTGTATTCTTGTACGTGAAATATTTATACATGCGCCCTTTCGACGACGGAAGCCTTCGTCTCGTTGTACGTGTGAAAGAAAAACACCTTCTGGGCTTTCAGAAACTGTTGGAAGTGTCTGTTAAGGAATTCCGTGCCTTCGTCGGTTTGCAAATACAAGGGTTTGCGATCAGTCTTGAAGATACCCTTGAACGCAGCTACGAGATTTTCCCCGGTTTTCATGTGGATAGGCAGCACCCACGCATACTTTGACAGAATATCGATGCACGTCAAGATATACCGATTCCCATCGTTGTGTTTGGCAAACGCACTCATATCGACCAAATCCGCTTACCATTGGGCCAATGACAGCTGTGACGTCACTTTCGTTTCCGGCCACGTGACCGGAAGTGACCTTTGACCCGGCGCACCATTATTAATACGGTAAGGGTATTAACCCGGGCATTGAAAGGGCATTTGGCTAGATAAAGACGATTTGGACCCCATTGACCTCAAACATTTGCATATGACCTCTGTGACGTCACTTCCGGTTCCGGTCACGTGACCGGAAGTGACCTTTGACCCCGACACTCCAACTTCCGGTCATGCGACCGGAACCGGAAGTGACGTCACAGAGGTCATATGCAATTTTTTTAGATCAATGGGGGTCCAGATAGTCTTTATCTACTGCTGTGGTTCTTATCCGCATAAACTTAAGAAATGGGGTCCAAGTGGTGCACTGGGATTATGCGGAAATCGAACAATTATAGTTGACTATGCGTAGTTTATTCTTCTTCAGCAACATATAGTACTTCACTTCGAGGTCGAGGAAAGGCTGAAATTGTTGCTGATATATATGTATGCATATCGGTGGGCATATTCCTGCGACGCCGCCAAACTCTACAAAGACATTGATTGGATTTTGTGCACTTCTCGCAAACTTTCCGGGTGGATTCATACGGTGGCTGATATCTGCCATGTTGTATCATCGTACTATCGCCCTATTTTTACTGGAGCGATGGTACGATGGAGGCATTTCCATCGTATCATCGTACCAACGCATCGAGCCATCGTACCATCGCATCGTGCCATCGTACCATCGCATCGTACCATTGTACCATCGCATCGTGTCATCGTACCATCGCATCGTGTCATCGCATCGTACCATCGTACCATCGTACCTCGCTCCAGTAAAAATAGGGCGATAGTACGATGATACGACATGGTAGATATCAGCCACCATAGATTCAGGTTGATCATGTTGTTTCCTGTCTTCTGGGTTGATTTTTCTTGATTTCTTTTTACCAATCAAAATAAAATTCATCAAACACAAACATCATCCCCTTCCCAAACATCTCATATTATTTTATCATTTGTAAGACCGCGTCTAATATTTACTGTGTCGTTTAACGATCTCTGCGTATCAGACCACATCTTTTTTAAACCATTTGGCTCTAAACCAAGAAATTCTCTGTATCTTTTGTCATACAAGAAGGAAATTGTTCACAAAATTTGGTGTAAAGTTTTGTATTGAAAATCACGAAGTTTTGTAGCACATCAACTAAGAAACACTGGGCATACCTCTGGATCTATATCAACTTCGGTATATGCAATCATCTTCATTTCTGGTTCAGGGCCTGTCATTTTCTTTGGTGACGGTATTGTGAAGCTCCTTGTACACATTACCCCTATCGCAATTCTACTTATGGTCCTAACAGGTCGGAATGGTACGTCTTCCATGTAAGTGCATATTCGAGAGGCTTCTAGATTTGGTAGAATGTACTGGAATGCCACATAGAATATAAATAGCCCGACAGTCAGTCATTCAGAAGGGAATTTAAACTGGCTTTATGTGGATGCTTTATGCTGTGTTACCTTTGCTGCGGTCTGCTGAATTATACACTCCTGTGAATTGACTTTTTGGCTGCTGTGTAATTTACGTGACTGAACTGTCGGAAATTTACTGGAACTCTAAACAACCGAGCAGTGTTGGACTATCAAAATACAGAAAAGTGAACTATACACCGGTATAGCATTGAACAGTAAGACTATGTTTCACATTTATTTGTTGTATTGACCTTACTTAATTTGTATAGGATTTTAGTATTGTAAATAAATATTTGATTGTTAATCCTTGGCTTCACAAACCTTTTCTGTTACGTTTTTTCTGTTATCGTAAATTTGACGTGACATCTGTCGGGCGACAGATTGCTACGACAGTTGAAACTGTTTGTCCTGAGCGACAGTGTGCAACGACACTTGAAGAGGTCAAAATATCTATATATTCAGCTTGTGACTTGATACCTAACCCTAAGTTTTTAGGGAGGAATGTACATCAAGTCGAGTGTCAAAGCAGTTTTAGGGAGGATTGCACGTGAAGTCGAATGTCAAGTCGGTGTTAGGGATGAATGTAAGTGAAGTCGAATGTCAAAGCGGAATTAGGGGGCGAAGGTACGTTTAGTCGAGTGTCAAAGCTGTGTTAGGGTCGAATGTATGTGACGTTGAGTGTCAATTATGATTTAGGGTTAGGTATGGTTCATAACAATCATGTTTATGTTTGTTTCGGCTATAAACATATTTCTCCACCAAAGCCTACCTGTAGTTGTGTCTCAAATCGGTGTTAGGGAGGAATGTACTTCATGTCGAGTGGCAAAGCAGTGTTAGGGAGGAACGTACGTGAAGTCGAATGTCAAAGCGGTGTTAGGACTTAGGGTTAGGTATGTTTCATAACCATGACATTCAGGTTTATTTCAGCTTTCAAAATCATATAATTTTTCCAGCAAACTATGTGTTAGGGAGGAACGTACCTTAAGTCGAGTGTGAAAGCGGTGTTAGGGAGGAACGCACACAATGTCGGGGGTCAAAGCAGTGTTAGAGAGGAACGTGCGTGAAGTCGAACGTGAAAGCGGCGTTAGGGAGGAATGTACGCAAAGTCGAATATCAAACCGGGTTTAGGGAGGAATGTACGTAACGTCGAGTGTCAAAACGGTGTTAGGGAGAAATGTATGTGAAGTCGTCGAGTTTCAAAACGGTGTTAGGAAGGAAGGTATGTGAAGTCTAATGTCAAAGCGAGGTTAGTGAAGAATGTATGTGAATTCACAAGCTGAACAAATCAATATTTTGACTTTGTCAAAGTGTCGCTGCAAACTGACGCTCAGGAAAAACAGCTTCAAACTGTCGCAGCAATCTGTCATCCGACATAATATACGTTCTCAAAGTGTCGCTGCAATCTGTCGCACAGGAAACACTTTGAAACTGTCGCAGCAATCTGTCGTCCGACAAAATATATTTTGTCAAAGTGTCGCTGCAAACTGTCGCTCAGGAAAAATAGTTTCAAACTGACCCAGCAATCTGTCATCTGACAAATATAGCTTGTCAAAGTGTCGCTGCAATCTGTTGCACAGGAAAAACACATTCAAATTGTCGCAGCAATCTGTCATCCGACTAAATATTGCTTGTCAAAGTGTCGCAGCAATCTGTCGTCTCATAGAATACACCATTTCAGACTCGGCGTAAACTGTCGTCCAAGATAATAGCCTCAAACAAAATGTACTTCTGTTTCCTTTCTTCATCTTTTAAGGCTTGCTCAAAACCTCGCTGTCCTTGGCAATTAAAAAAAAAGTACAAACTGTCGCTGTAAACTGTCGTCCCTGAAAAGTCTCAAACTGGCTGTACTACTACGGCACACCCCGCGTTTCGTGATTTCCTACATGGAAGACCGACCGTCTGAATGCTAGTCCGGCCTTCAATTATGAGAAGATCCCTAAAACACGTATTGTCTGTATCCCCTGTTAGTAATCACTTGAGATGCCTAGGCGAGAGATAACGACTTTTTCTTACGAAAATCAATTAAAAACACTAACCAGAGAATCAGTTTTGATCTTTGAAACATCCTGATGTCTTGGTGGCATCACTGAAAACTGTTGATCGCTTCTCTTTTACAGGAAACTTTCCTGTTTTTATGTATACACTGATTTTTTTATTTGGTTTTGATGCTGTTATACGAATAAGGGCTTTAGATTATGGAAGCGGGAATTCACTAATGGACGACGGTTGAATATTAAATGAAGGACTAGACGCTTGTATTGAATCATATACTAGAAAATCTATGTATGCCACTCAATCACATGGTCAGAGCTGAATTATAGAAGTTTAAAGTAGTACCCCTGATCAAAAACGTATGCCTCATAAGTTTGGGTTAGGGTTATGCAAACAACAATAATTGATCTTGATCTGAGACAAGAATTTAATCGGCAATGTATACTGAGTTTATTGGTGTAAAAATATACAAGGTTACCTCACTAAGAGATCGATTCCAAATATCGGAGGAAAATCGAGGGGTTTTTTCTTCAGTTTTTCCACTTACAAAGTTTCTTGTGGGCAAATCTATTACACCGAATTTGGTTAAACTATCTCTTCTGTCCAGCCTTGGTGTAGTGATGTATATCGGGAGCTTTGGGTACTCCCGCTTGACGACTTTTGGACATAATGGTGGCTAAATCTATGCCATAGATATTGGAATCTAGCGTTTCTAGGTACTGGTTATCTATTGGTGGTGCCGCCGATGCCCTGTAAAACTATATAGCCTACAAGCGTGCAGGCAGCACAACTACATGTAACCGAGTGGGCATGTGTGTGATAAGTCACTTTCGGCGATGACGTAACTTCCGACATACCCGCCATCACCACCACCGCCACAGCCACCACCGTCACCACCAAACACCACTACCATCACCACAACTACCACAACCACCACTACACCACCACCGCAACAACAACTACCAACACCACCACCACAACTACTACCACCACCGCCACTACCTCCGCCACCACACCACCACCACCACCACTAACAACAACATCATCATCGCATCATGTTCTATTTATGTTATAAGCATGACGAACATTATAAACCGGTATAGGTTTGAAATGCAACTATTGAATATATGTTATTTTGAACCGTTTGACAATCATTTTTTCACTGTTTTTCTATTATCTCTGTATTTTGTAGTATTTCCTTTATGTGACTTCTCTTTTCTCACTAAGTACATACTGCAAATGATATTGGAATAATGAGTACTTCCGGTTTAACGATACCATGATGATGTCATATCTTGATGATTGTATTTTGTCGTCAGATATTCGAATGAGTGTTGTAGTTTCCAATATAAAATAGAAATTGAGTTATCTCCCCTTATTCTTATCTTTCTCAATAACGTCCATGTAAATATATGGTTGTTTAGCGATTGGAATGGAATGGTTGTTAAATCCTTCTCTCTATATGTTGATCTGTTGCATGTTGAAACCTGGCTGTCGTATACGCGATTTTGATTGGTCGACTCCTCGTATATCTAGGTATGGACCGCGAACTTTAAGAAGGTTTCCCTTTGTTTAAACTACAAGGACCAGTAGTTTTCCCCGTCACGTTTCCCGGTGGTTTAGCCGACTTTCCCGTCATCTTACCCGCTGGTTTACCCGCCTTACCCACCACATTACCTGCGGGTTAACCCGCCTTACCCGCTAGTTCAATCGAATTACCCGATGACGTCACTGCTCCTGGCTCTCTTATTCTTGATCATGTGTTGTGGGAAGCCTGATTTTACACTACTCAGGCTTTCAGTTCCACCCATATTCCAATGGCAAACAAGCAAACATCGAAAAGACATGCAATAAGATACCTTAAAACGATATAGTCTACAAAAATCCGTGAACGTTTTTTGGTCCATGGTCTATATTTCTTCAAATCAAACATTTCATCAGGTAAACCCGCTATTAATGAGGATGGTATCAATAGATAAAATGGTTAAACGAAAGCTTTGTACAAAATAAAGTTCTTCTGGAATCAACTTTTTAAGAATGCAACATGTCACGCGCCGCTTTCGTTCAACCTGTTCTCCTATTACCAGCTTCATTAATAACGGTTTTGCTTTTTACAGGTAAATATTTCATAACAAAAGGGAATAGCAATCGTGGTAATTTTAAGATGGTCCCTAATTAAAACTAGTGACCTTTGCCGTTGACCTTTTGACTTTAATCTTGGTACCCGACAGATCGCTTCTCCCAAGCGCATCCACTCATAAATAAATATTTATTATCCCCACTGGCCTCGACTGTTGACTTTTCGATCCTAATAGGATATGCATGAGTATTCCTGAGGTCTGACTTACAGTTCACATCCTTGTACTGGAGTCATAGCAGACACTGTTTCTACAATATTTTTCTACGGATAACATGAATAAAGAATTTCAAAAGTTTCATTATCAAGTGTCGTCATCAAGCATGCAAGAAATAAAATACTGACGGAACGAAAGATGTCATAACTTTCATCGGGGACAAAACACGTGAGTAGTAGGAAAAGAGTAAATTGCCTCCCATTTGTGGCGCGCTCACTTCCGGTTGAGTGGCGCGCTGCCCTCAGCCAATCAGAAGCGAGTATTTTGACCCGGTGCATTATGGGACATATCCAAGATGGCGGCGTCTGCCTTCTGGTTCAAGATGGCGGCACATCCGGTGTCGAAAACTGGCCATTTTGTCGGGATGTGGTCATCTAGTGTCGAAAACTGGACCCGGTATGGGTCCCGCTAGACGTTTTGGGGTCTAGGTGGGCCACTAGTGGCCCGATGGAGTCGTGTGTGGTATCAATGTGAAGCATTCGTGAAGGAGCATCCGCGGGGATGAGTGTGACGTTGAACTGACGTCATTCTGCGCATGCGCAGCAGACAAAGGGTATGGAAATATACATTTTGGGATCTAGGGGAGATATCAATGTGAAGCCTATGTGAGGGGGCATCCGATGGGCTGGGTGTGGGGTTGAAATATCGTCATTCTGCGCATGCGCGGTAGACAAAGGGCATGTAAATAGACGTTTTGGGGTCTAGGTGGGCCCTTAGAGGACCGATGGGGTCGAGTGAGGTATTAATGTGAAGCTTATGTGAGGGGGCATCCGACTGCGTGGATGTGGGGTAGGAATATTGTCATTCTGCGCATGCGCAATAGACAAAGGGTATGGAAATAGACGTTTTGGGATCTAGATGAGCCACTAATGAGCCGATGGAGTTGAGTGAGGTATCAATGTGAAGCATATGTGAGGAGACATCCGATTGGACTAGTGTCTCGGCCGTTGTCAACATTGTGCGCATGCGCAGACAGGGAATTGTGGGAAAAGGGTGTGGAAATAGACGTTTTAGGGTTTAGGTGATGCCCTAATGATCCTATGGTGTCGTATGAGGTCTTATTTTGAAGCTGTCGTGAGGGGGCATCCGCCTGGGCTAGTGTGTCGTTCGTTGTCAATAATCTGCGCATGCGCAGTCTGGCCGTAGTATAGAAAGCAGGCATTTTCGGGGGTATGTGGGGGTGTGTTTGGGGTAGAGATGGACCGCTAAGAGTCCGAATGGGTCGTGGAAGATGTCAAAGTGAAGCATGTGTGGGGTAGAGTCAGAATGGCGTGTTTTAAGTGCAAAGTCGTGTCAATCTGTGCATGCGCAGTTGGTTGTAGTAAGTAAAGTGGCCAGTTTGGGGCAGTGCAGGAAGGTTTTTGGTGTCGAGATGGACCATCCTTAGTACGAAAAGAGTAAATTGCCTCCCATTTGTGGCGCGCTCACTTCCGGTTGAGTGGCGCGCTGCCCTCAGCCAATCAGAAGCGAGTATTTTGACCCGGTGCATTATGGGACATATACAAGATGGCGGCGTCTGCCTTCTGGTTCAAGATGGCGGCACGTCCGGTGTCGAAAACTGGCCATTTTGTCGGGATGTGGTCATCTAGTGTCGAAAACTGGACCCGGTATGGGTCCCGCTAGACGTTTTGGGGTCTAGGTGGGCCACTAGTGGTCCGATGGAGTCGTATGAGGTATCAATGTGAAGCATTCGTGAAGGAGCATCCGAGGGGATGAGTGTGACGTTGAACTGACGTCATTCTGCGCATGTGCAGCAGACAAAGGGTATGGAAATATACATTTTGGGATCTAGGGGAGCCCCTAATGGGCCGATAGAGTTGTGTGAGATATCAATGTGAAGCCTATGTGACGGGGCATCCGATGGGCTGGGTGTGGGGTTGGAATATCGTCATTCTGCGCATGCGCGGTTGACAAAGGGCATGTAAATAGACGTTTTGGGGTCTAGGTGGGCCCTTAGTGGACCGATGGGGTCGAGTGAAGTATCAATGTGAAGCCTATGTGAGGGGGCATCCGATTGGACTAGTGTCTCGGCCGTTGTCAACATTCTGCGCATGCGCAGACATGGAATTGTGGGAAAAGGGTGTGGAAATAGACGTTTTAGGGTTTAGGTGATCCCCTAATGATCCTATGGTGTCGTATGAGGTCTTATTTCGAAGCTGTCGTGAGGGGGCATCCGCCTGGGCTAGTGTGTCGTTCGTTGTCAATAGTCTGCGCATGCGCAGTCTGGCCGTAGTATAGAAAGCAGGCATTTTCGGGGGTATGTGGGGGTGTGTTTGGGGTAGAGATGGACCGCTATGGGTCCGAATGGGTCGTGGAAGATGTCAAAGTGAAGCATGTGTGGGGTAGAATCAGAATGGCGTGTTTTAAGTGCAAAGTCGTGTCAATCTGTGCATGCGCAGTTGGTTGTAGTAAGTAAAGTGGCCATTTTGGGGCAGTGCAGGAAGGTTTTTGGTGTCGAGATGGACCATCCTTGCTCCGAATGCGTCGTGCGGGGTGTCCTTTTGTAACTCTCGGGGTGTAGACCCCGATTTGAGGGCTGTCCACGTCATCAGTACGAGTAGTAGCGAAAGTGGACATTTTGGGGCAGTGAAGGAAGGTATTTGGTGTAGAGATGGGCCATCCTTGGTCCGAATGCGTCGTGTAAGGTGTCATCTTGTAGCAACACCCGCCAACGCCAAGCTTAACGCTTCTACGCCCTGGTGAAATAGCTCAGAAGTTCTGATTTTCTAGATATTCCATGGAATTGTCACTAATTCTTCGGAATGCAGTGACGCCTGTCACTTCCGCTTCCGTTCACGTGACCGGAACTGACCTTTGACCCCTGCGCGCGCTAAAAATACCGGATAAAAACTGCGCGCAGGGGTCAAAGGTCAGTTTCGGTCACGTGAACGGAAGCGGAAGTGACCTCACAGAGGTTATATGCAAATGTCACTTCCGAGCTCTGAGCTCCACACGCTTTGAGCTCCAAGAGCTCTGCCACACGGGAGCTCCCACCACCACCACCGGGCGTTGACGCCCGTCAACGCCCGGTGGTGGCGGTGGTGGTGGTGGAATGTGGTGGTGGTGTGTTTGTGTGTGTGTGGTGGTAGTGTGTGGTGGTGGTGTTGGTGGTGGTGTCTGTGCATTGCGTGCAGGGGTCAAAGGTCAGGTCCGGTCACGTGAACGGAAGCGGAAGTGACCTCACAGAGGTCATATGCAAATGTCACTTCCGAGCTCTGAGCTCCACACGCTTTGAGCCCCAAGAGCTCCGATCCAAGAGCTCTGCCACACGGGAGCTCCCACCACCACCACCGGGCGTTGACGCCCGTCAACGCCCAGTGGTGGCGGTGGTGGTGGTGGAATGTGGTGGTGGTGTGCGTGTGTGTGTGTCGTGGTAGTGTGTGGTGGTGGTGTTGGTGGTGGTGTCTGTGCATATAAGAATGAACATGTGTCCCTCATCAGTCCTTATGTATTGGTCGAATTGGCACCCAGACTACGACGGGCTTTACGTCAGCGGTATGTCGACCTCGTGACCCATATGAAATTGTTGGATAATTGACCCAGTCCATATGGAAATTGAAAGAACAGCGTCGTTGTTGAAAACCTCGGCCATGAACTGGAAAGCGGCGTATGTCAGAGCAATAGCACAAAAGAAACATTTGTTCGAACGCATCATTAAACGACGTTAAAGCGTTAAGAAAGTGTGTTAAGGGGTTGAGACGGGCGTTAAGGCGTAACGACGGGCGTTGACGGGCGTCACTGCATTTCGATGAATTGGTGTCAATTCCATGACAATCAGAGCTTCTGAGCTAATTCACCAGGGCGTTGAAGCGTTAAGCTAAGCGTTGATGGGCGTTACTGTCTATAAAAGCAAGTGTATTTCCAAAAACACGCACAGTCGACGTTCAACCGTCAACATGGCTTATTCTTGCTTTGAGTGCGAACGCACGTTCACCAGACATTACGATATGATGCGACACCAGAAAAATATACATGGGATTGAAGACTCCGAAGAGTCCGTTGAGGCGGATGCTGATACAGAGACTGCTGAGAGTGTATCGACTGATACCGAAACAGAGATTGCTGAGAGTCTATTTAGTGATACGGAGAGCTTGACCTCAGATAGTCAGCCTACGTCCGTGGAAAGTGATGCAGAACCTACCTTCTGGGATCGTATTGTGACAGCAGCTATCAATACTTACGCTGCAGCGATCGAGGACGCCGGAGAGGATAATTTACAACAGGCGTACACCCAAATGCGCCCCCGCATCAGGAAAACAGCCATGGCGATCTATGAACAGTATACCTTACTACCGCTTGAAATGAAAGGCGACCGCACGCACAGGTCCATCATGAAGACCAAGCGTCACTTGGAAGAGGCCATGGGACTACCACCCACCGAGGCCCTGGAAAATGCGATCAGAATGCGCAAACAACTGTTTCAGGACATGCTACCCGAAGAATATCCAGGCCTGCCCGACGACGCTTAGGTCACACCGAGCAAAGATGGAACTTTCTGAAATGGCGACAGACAAGAGCAGCCGAAAATACATCTAACAGACAAGAAGGAATAGGACAGATGCAAATGGCGGCCTCTGATTGGACAAGAGGTTTTTTGAGTCGTAAACATACCCAACGCGGCTCCCCCAGCGAGGGTTTGATGTAACATTGGGGAAAATAAACTATATGAAAAAAATTCTCTCATGTGTCATCCTTGTTGTTGTTGTTCTCTCTCCGGTCTATATCATGGCGTCAAGGCGTTATGTTAGAGCGTTAAGGCGTAACTACGAGCGTTGACGGGCGTCACTGCATTCCGAAGAATTAGTGACAATTCCATGGAATATCTAGAAAATCAGAACTTCTGAGCTATTTCACCAGGGCGTAGAAGCGTTAAGCTTGGCGTTGGCGGGTGTTGCTACAAGATGACACCTTACACGACGCATTCGGACCAAGGATGGTCCATCTCTACACCAAATACCTTCCTTCACTGCCCCAAAATGTCCACTTTCGCTACTACTCGTACTGACTCGTAAATCGGGGTCTACACCCCGAGAGTTACAAAAGGACACCCCGCACGACGCATTCGGAGCAAGGATGGTCCATCTCGACACCAAAAACCTTCCTGCACTGCCCCAAAATGGCCACTTTATTTACTACAACCAACTGCGCATGCACAGATTGACACGACTTTGCACTTAAAACACGCCATTCTGACTCTACCCCACACATGCTTCACTTTGACATCTTCCACGACCCATTCGGACCCATAGCGGTCCATCTCTACCCCAAACACACCCCCACATACCCCCGAAAATGCCTGCTTTCTATACTACGGCCAGATTGCGCATGCGCAGACTATTGACAACCAACGACACACTAGCCCAGGCGGATGCCCCCTCACGACAGCTTCAAAATAAGACCTCATACGACACCATAGGATCATTAGGGGATCACCTAAACCCTAAAACGTCTATTTCCACACCCTTTTCCCACAATTCCCTGTCTGCGCATGCGCACAATGTTGACAACGGCCGAGACACTAGTCCAATCGGATGTCTCCTCACATATGCTTCACATTGATACCTCACTCAACTCCATCGGCTCATTAGTGGCTCACCTAGATCCCAAAACGTCTATTTCCATACCCTTTGTCTATTGCGCATGCGCAGAATGACGATATTCCTACCCCACATCCACCCAGTCGGATGCCTCCTCACATAGGCTTCACATTGATACCTCACTCGACCCCATCGGTCCACTAAGGGCCCACCTAGACCCCAAAACGTCTATTTACATGCCCTTGGTCTACCGCGCATGCGCAGAATGACGATATTCCAACCCCACACCCAGCCCATCGGATGCCCCCTCACATAGGCTTCACATTGATATCTCATACAACTCTATCGGCCCATTAGGGGCTCCCCTAGATCCCAAAATGTATATTTCCATACCCTTTGTCTACTGCGCATGCGCAGAATGACGTCAGTTCCACGTCACACTCATCCCCTCGGATGCTCCTTCACGAATGCTTCACATTGATACCACATACGACTCCATCGGGCCACTAGTGGCCCACCTAGACCCCAAAACGTCTAGCAGGACCCATACCGGGTCCAGTTTTCGACACTAGATGACCACATCCCGGCAAAATGGCCAGTTTTCGACACCGGACGTGCCGCCATCTTGAACCAGAAGGCAGACGCCGCCATCTTGGATATGTCCCATAATGCACCGTGTCAAAATACTCGCTTCTGATTGGCTGAGGGCAGCGCGCCACTCAACCGGAAGTGAGCGCGCCACAAATGGGAGGCAATTTACTCTTTTCCTACTACTCACGTGGTTCGAAGCGTTTGAATGCGTTATTTGTTCTCTCTTTACATGTGGTGGCCCATAGAGAAAATTGGACATTTGTATTTTTCCCGAAATAAAATGAATTTTCTGTTAATTTTTCGCATTTTTCGCTATACAGGTTTTTTTTGGAATTTATTTAAGTTCCTCTGTACCGGTAGTTTTGACAGTTCCAAAGTGCACACCCTGCATACCAAACGGCTGCTCCAACTTCCGCCGGAGGGTCAACTTCCGCCGGAGGGAAATTTCAAATTTGAGCAGCTAAGTAAGTTCAGATTTTTCATTGTTTGGTAGTTTTCACGTATTTAATACTCAAAAATGTAATGAGAAAATGTTCTCAAGGGGACGTGTTAGCAATTCGTGTGAAATTTTCAACTCGTCCTTGTATTATTTTTTAATTACAATTCATTTTATCTGACATTAAGAGCTATATTGCAACATAACAGTGATTAGATGCTTAAAAAATCATCTATTTGTGTATCATCCGCCAAATAAGTTATAGATATATGAAGAGTAGTTCCTTAACAGCAGGCTGATAGCTTGTAGTTTCAAATAGTTCAATCTACTTCGGTCACTGTTAGTTTTTCTAGCTGTTGCATGTTCGTATATGATACAAATACCGCCGGAGGAGCATGTCTCGAAGATCTGATTACCGCCGGAGGATCTAATCTCTATGCGTTTGTGTATGTACACGATCAGGCCACTTTATTATATGTTAACCATGCAGAAATAGCCATGATCATCACTAATTTTATCCTCGACATTTACGCTCCATCGTGCCAACTCGTGTATTGGCCTAGGTGTTCTCATCAGCAGTTTGTCACCCCCTAAACTGTCGATGAAACAGCGATATTTCTGACAGTATGAGGTATACAATCTGACGCCGTGAGAATGTTGTGATTGTGTATCCGTCAGATAAAGTCTAGGTATGGAATAACCCTCAAACACTTTTGAGAGCATCTATTTAAGGATAGCTATCCCCTTAGAGGGTCAAAATTTGTCACTTTTTTATTACTTCATTCAAATATTCACTACTTCCTGTAACATTTGGTGAAAAAATGAGATAAAAATTTTAAATAGAAGTGCTTTAATATTAGGATTGAAAATTTAGTTTCCGAGGCCCTGGAACAATTAAACAGATTGCCTTAGCTTGGGCTTGGCTGCTATTTTTTTTGTCTTAAATTTCCCTTTCCAAAACTCATTTCCGCAGTATTATGGTAAGCTAATTATCTATTAGTCCTACTTATTTACATTAATGTACCCCCTTCTGATCAAAACCATGCAAACATCCTTATTTTTGTTTCTAGTTATGACAGTGACACTTCACTCAGACACCCGCCGTGAAGTAATCCACACAGGTGTGAACAAGTTTTAGCAGGTTTTTAAAGTTTAAATTGGACTTTAAACCGACTTGATGAAAAAAACTTAGTGTAATAGTTATCCAGAATAAACAGGAATTCGAGTAGGTCTCATTAGACAGATTAAAAATGTATTTGATAACAGAATTCAAGCAAAAAATAGGGATTAATTCATCAGTTGTATAGCTGGACACATTTTGCCCGATTTCTAGCCTTTCATTTTTGTACAAAATCCGAAATTCAAAAGTTTATTTCTCGAAAAGTATCCATGCTACGCTTTTGAAATTTGGCATGCTTGTTACTTATACATGTTATAAGGTGATCTAGAAAACCTTATCTCACTTTTTGTAAGGTCGGCTTCGTTTTATAATTATCCAACTTTTAAGACAAACGACCGTAAAAAAGTACATTTTTTCAATTTATTTTAGTAAAATAGTTATAAAAACAAAACCAGGCAAAAATTTAAAAAAAAATGAGATAAAGTTTACTAGTTCGAATTGTCTCCTACCAAGGTATACCATCAAAGTTGAAACAAGACCAACAGTTTTCATGAAATTTCAATTGAAAAATGGACGCTACTGTTTTCATTTTAATTTGTTAAAATTGAAATATTTTCTACACAGTAACAGCGTCAGTTATACAAATCATATAGTTGGAATCCCTACGATGTATACTTTCATAAAATATATAGTTTATTATGGTTATGTTGTATATTTATTGATACCGACGATAAATGGTCATGGGGGTGCAAAAACTGCCTCTAAAGGGACAGCTATCCTTAAAGCACCCTTAAGCGTTTCTGAACAAGAAGTACCGTAATAGATAAAAATTTCTGAGTTGATTGAGTTGTTTAAACTACACGATTTATGGAAAAATTAGGTAATAAAGCTAGGTGGCAACTCACTAGGTTAGCGTTACACTATGATGAAGATCAAAGCAGTGATGCGAACAATGTGACGATACAATAATAACATAATGACTGAAAATAACCACGGCATGTACAAGAAACCCAGACGCGGGCGTGGCGTGCACACGCACTGACATTCCGGCTCACGTACGGCTCTCCAACCGGTCCAAATTTAGCATTGTTCGAGATGGGAGGTCCGATTATAAACTGCTATATCTGAATAAATATAGGTTCCCCCAAACGTATTTACCCCTACAAAGTTTCTGCAATATATCACCTTCCCTATGCTACAAATTAATGTAATTTATGATTTTATTTGGCGGATCTAAATTCGATTTAACCGAAGTAGTAGTGTGAATCCCTTCTCCATGTTAAAAGACTGGGAGAATGCCTTGACCGACAGCATAGGTCTACAAAAACCGATTGATTTCACCCTCTTGCATTACCAATGAAACATTTATTTACCCCTCACCAGAAAGACAAATGTTTACCTGAAAAATTCATGTAATTGTATTTGTGAATAAATATGAGAATTTACGTCAAAACACTTTTGAAAGAGAGCGAAATTCAGCTTTTTGGCGGAGTCACGGTCGGCTGAACACTTACGGTTGTGTCGAAAGTGAATATGCTGGACAGCGGCCTGAGGTCAACATATGGTCAGCGTATAGCGTGTGCGAGTTTAGTCTCATTGATTTATGACTGGCTTTCTTTGGTAGGCCTTATGTTTAGAACGGATCCAGGCGATGATAGGGCCCAACTATTGTGATTCAAGCGAGATTTAGGCCTCAGACCATAAATGACGAGGAGTTGTGTGTTTAACTCCGTGGATTTAGTTTAAAATTAAAGACCTTCCCCACCTTTGCTGATGCGCACAACGTCCCGCATGTATTTATAACGCGAATGCCAAATGACGTTGCATTAGGTAGTCTCCCTTCGATCACGCTGATAACAGCACACGCCATAGCAACGTCAATTGATTTCCGGCCACTTTTAGAGGAAATCTGCGTCAAACGATGTTAGAAGTCAAACGAGTTCGGTGACCCCATTATTGGATGGGAATAATTAGCTATAGGCTTTAACAGTCAGACAATTCCATGAGCAAATTATCGTTGAATTCAGATGGAAATGGTCCAGTCTGAAAGACAAAGACCACGTGAACATGAGCAGCGCACATTGATATTCGGTGGTGTGTGACAATTTTTGGAGCAAAATCGTACAATTTAAATTTCATCATTTTTTTTTTACAAATTAGACAAAAACGCCCCATAGGTACGTCATGAGCTTGAAAGTGAGTTCGATGACTTAGTAATTTTTTTCTTGAAATGAATTTGTATATTTCCAAGGTACATCCGTGCAAAATTTGGTGAAATTCTGATGATGATTTCTTAGGGTGAGGAACGTCCTTTTATTGGGCCTAAAGATTGTGGTTCAAGCCAGATTTAGATCTCAGACCATACACTGCGAAAAAAAATTGTGTTGAAGCCATTTTAGCACCAAAATTGTGTTGAAAATAACACAAATTGTGTAAGAATGAACACTAATTTGTATTGAACTCAACACAATTTTGTGTTGATATATTAAGTTAAACACAAAACCATGTTGATTTCAATACAAAACATTTTGTGTCGTAGCCATTTTAGCACAAAATTGTGTTAAAACAACACAATATTTTTCGCAGTGTAAATGGTGTGTTTAACTCAGTGGATTTCGCTTTAAAATAGTATCTTTTTCATTCGTTCGATGGATTCAGTATTGAGTGAGGACGGTACATTCATTTAGCTCGGCCAAGAAGAGACAGTGGTACTCCGGCGGTAATTGTATCATATTATTATTGACTCCGGCGGTAGTCAGATCTCACTCCGCCGTATGTTGTATCACCACTTCCACACAGATCATATTCATGCGTCTTAAAATCATCAAAATTCTTCCTTTTCACATATAAATATCATCTTGCCATTAAAAGGCAACCTCGTTTTACATAACGATCGTAGGTATATTCTTGATTAATTAGATAAAATGCATATTTGATGTAGTTTTTCTAAGAAAGGTTTCTAGATTCGGCTTCTAATGGATGTAATTGTCTATTTAGAATTATCCCGTTCTCAAAAACACATCAGCTAGTTAAATAAACGTACCATCTAACGATTGACACAATTTGATATTGTTGATAGGGTATGGTTCTGACATATCAACGTAAAAACCAACAAGTTGTCCTACCATTTTGCACGATCTTCCCTCCGGCGGAAGTTGATCCTCCGGCGGAAGTTGGAGCAGCCGTTTGGTATGCAGGGTGTGAAGTGGTGTCAACACTGTCATGAGCATCGATACTCTGGGCTATACAATAGACACCCTACTGAATCGACAAGTATGATTATAGGTGAATGCACCAGTCCATTTGTCATGCGACCATGAACTGTAGGTTGGATCACTTCACTTTGAAGCCGCATAACAGCTGCAATGTTATAATGAGGCAACATATGATTATATGGGTCATTCTCAAGGAAAGGCGCAATTCGTGTCACTCGACCCAAATTTCCTTCTAACCAACCTTATGGCTGAAAAAATTCAGATTGTTCATAGTATTCATTTAGTAGAGTACGAATAACTTATTGCAAGCACTGTCCCGATTGATTTTTTCGGGTAAAATTTCACCAGAACCCTCAATTTAGGGTAAAATAGACCTGTCACTGGGTGTAGTGACCTACTTGATACCACGATAAAGTTGCCAGAAATTCTTTTGTTCTACATTATTCTACCTTTTTGGCAACCAGCTGCATCTGTTCTTTCAATATATGAATATATTGTTTACAAGGGCAGATTATCTTGTGAAAATGGCATGGGCAAAGGTCTGTCACTGGTTTTCGGGTCATTGGTGTTACTGTAACTGAAATCGGAGCCAAAAAGCGAACGCTCAAATTAGAAACAAAGTTTTGCCACCAGGCGGCTTCTTTTCCAAGCGCGGGTAAACTTCAGATTCCATACGAAGTGTTTTATGAAACTCTTTTCAGTATTTCAGTCATTTCTAGCTCCAAATTTTCAGCGTATGTTTATTACCGGTCACTGGTGTTACGTGTCAGGATCAACATGTAGTGTCTCCTGAGTTAAAATATTAACTGGTAATAAAGAAATGTGCGTATGAATTACAAAATCGTTGTTTTTGGACCGTTACGACAATATACGAGGGAGCAACAATTAATTCCTTCCAAAATGCCAGTGGTGTTACCTGTCAGTGGTGTTACTATTTGTAGGGTAACACCATTGACAATAATGATGATTTTGCTCCAAGTTTCAGTACAACTTGGATTTACCTTTCTTCCAGATAATACTAAGTTAAGGAGTCTTGTCATATACGTGTTTTGCCCCTAAATAGCTTTCACTTACGGCTGCATTTTTGCCTCTATGAACAAATTGGTCACTGGTGTTACACGAGGTCAGTGGTGTTACTCGAGGTCACTGGTGTTACCGGGTTGTCACTGGTGTTACATTTCAGTTGGATAAATATTTGAAGAAGGAGAAGCAGTTTTATCAGACGGCTTTTCATATACGTGTTTTGCCCCTAAATATTCTTCACTTGCAACTGCATTTTTGCGTCTATGAACAAATTAATCAGTGGTACGTGTTACACGAGTTCAGTGGTGTTACCGGATTGTCAGTGGTGTTACGGATGCAAGAATCGTCTAGAAATTCAGAAACACTTGTTTAAGGTGTCTCATATTTTGAAAAAGGAACAAACTTGATTAGTTTAAAGTCAGCATCAAGAATAAATAGGTTTATTATACAGAATCTACATGAATGGTTGATACATGCGGTCCAATTGACTGATTTTGGTGAGCTAAGTAGCATAATTAGGATATTAAAAACAAACTTGTTTTCTTAACTTCAATATTTTTTCATCATTAGTCATAGTTACACGCAATCTATTGCCTAGCATATGTGTATCTTCCTATTTCTGTCCTCTTAGTGCCCAATATACTGATCATTCCTGTGTAACACCACTGACATGATTGAAGACAACTCCACCGTTAAGTGTTACGAAAAGTTTATTATTCGGAATGTCTGCATTTATTGTACGCGTTATAAAGAGTTTTGTCAATGGAGACTGTTGAAATCAAATTCTGTAGTCATTGATGATCTTGATTTTGAGATATTTCCCCAAGTGAAAATGTGCCTTTCCGTGAGAATGACCCATATATCAGATATGTCGACAGTCCATGGTAGCTACCATTTGTCTTGGCAACAGTCCATTTGGCAAATCATTGGATCAGACGATGTGCTCTCTGTGCATCATTCACAAGTGCATGTTGACCTACCATGGACTGTCGATCGGTCCGATGATGATACCATGGACTGCCGTAATATCAGACAGACAGAGAATAAACTATTAATGGTTCATATTCCTCTTAAACACACACAAGTGGAAGGAATCGAGAGATGAATGAGTCAGTGATACATGAGGCAGGTAGTAAGTTCCCACGTGTTCATTTTGTGCTCATTTCCTCACACTATAATTCGATGCTAATACCCTACCATGGACTGTCTACCAACACCTAAAAACACCTCTCGCCGCAGAAATGTTTAAAATTTGTGTTAACTTGAAATAGTAATAACCCTACATTTGGTGACAATATAGTACGATATCTCTCCTTCAAAAAATGACTGGACACCAGTAACCATACCTGTCATCGATATGCTGAAAATCGTTCATTTTCGGCTGTGGTCACTGTCGTCTGGTCAGACACACGCCCATGCTTGATAACGAAAGCACCGAAAAACCTACCATTGACTGTGATTTGACACGTGACCGGCGGTTTTCACCTATAATCATACTTGTCGATTCAGTAGGGTGATAGATGTAATATGATGAAAGTATTTTTCTAGTAATGTACGTATGCCAAGCACAGACAATTGTCAGGCAATCAGTTTTCGATCGGTACAATTATATCGATACGTGTACGTTATAAAGAGCGTTAAAAGATTTCTTTTTTCAGTTTCTTCGAATCGCTTAATAGGTTTCAATAGAAATCCAAATTTCATTTCCCTATATTTGGTGTACGCTAAGGCCAGACTAATTAGAAAAACTATATATTCCAGAAAAAAAAACGAAAAAAAAAACCACTACCCGGTACCGGTATATACCGTGTTACACAGTTAACAAATGGGGCATGCATGACGCATATAGCCTAAGGTACCCGATAAATACTATATAGTGTTCCATTTCTTTGTGTTCTGGCATTTAATTAGAATTACATTGTGGGAGCCTTAGCGTGTACGCTAGTACATGTATTAGCCCAGTGAGTCGAGCGTCATGACAGTGGATACATTACTCTGTCGTGAATAACAACATTAGGAACAATATGAGACCGTTAGTTAAAAGAATAAATCATTTGTGTTCGTTCGAGCCCAACTAAATATAACATAAATATAGTCGTTCGTGCTCCAAATCGCACAGGGATAGTTTCTTTCTTAGTAACTAGCAATGATATTATTGACGGAAAACGCCGATCATATGGAGAATGGCAAGCAACAAGGAAGTGAAACGAGATACGTGGGGAATCCCCCGAAATTTCCTCTCCGGCCCAACTTCGTTTAGTCCCAGATCTCTCTTCGGAGAATGAGAACGAAGTTCTTCGACGAACGTGTACTTTCATTACTGAGAAATGAGCCATGATTATTCTGGACGATGTATGTATGTGTCTGAACTGATCGTTCAATACCGGTAGGCTGTACATAGTAGTGGATGGTGTGTGCGTGCAGTACATGTACAACGAACCAACTAGGCAAGCCTGGTGAAGTTTATAACAATTAACAGACACTCAACAGTCGACCGTGTTGTAGGGTGGGGATAGCTTTATACCGTGACAACAGAAAAGGTTTGTGTTTAACCTCCCCCCCCCCCCTCTCAGCCCCTCTGTCTGTCTGTGCGGCAGACGCATGGAATCAGTTGGTTTATAACCCCCTATACTAGGCTCCATGATACATAGTAGAGAAAGACCCCAACAAGAGCTGTTTTTGATGTATCGTAGTCCATGTATATCTCCACACAGCTGCTGTATACGGTCCACAGGCCCTCAAAACAAGAGGTTTTACGGGGGGGAGTATGGGCGGTGGTATTATGGTGACGTGTCGAAATATGTTGGTCTGTATACATAACGGTTAACCCCATGCTATTTTTACATAAAGCATAGGGTTATGCTTTATGTAAAAACAGCATGGGGTTAACCGTTATGTATAGAGACCACATATTTCGACACTTCACCCTAATACCACTGCCCACACCCCCCAAAACTATTGTTTTGAGGGCCTGTGATACAGTCCACAGGGGCCTGGTAGGCAAATGTTTCGGTGAGAAAGATAGAGAATGGACCCAGGGGCGGAGTGTTTTTGTCTTTTGATCCTATTATTACATATCGGTATACTGGTATTAGAGTAGGGTATATACATGTATTGAGACACTAATGATCTCTCCCCTACCCCAGCTCCAATCTCCAAAACACTTCTTTCAGGCACCTGTGCCATATAACCCCTTGGATTATAAACCATTAAACAGGGTTGTCTCCCTTCGTTCCTCTTAGTACTTCCTCTTAGTACATGCCAGAATTCAAAGAAAATCCCTTGTCGGGCTATCGTGTTTTTTTTTCTTTGGGGGTGGGGGGGGGGCGAGGATTCCAGAAGGGATGTCCAGATATATATTCGATTAAATGTCCATATATATTCGATGCCAAATCTACATATATTACTGGTCAATCGAAAAACTATTTTTGTCCGCGGATTAAAAAAATTAACCTCACCATGCATGAAATAGAGTGAGCGAGTGGATTATGGTTTAACATCGCATTCACCAGTATTTCGGTCATATAGCGACAATATAACTAAACTATGATATAATTAGCTGGACATGTTCGATAATCCATGTACAGCCATCATGTAGAGGAAACTTATCTTCTTTTCGTGGCCACAGACATAGTACAATACTCATGTTCATCCACTTGGGTGAACATTTCACTCACTTGATATATGCCCCAGCTACGGTGGCCGATAAGGGGACATCGACTTTTTAAAATAGTTTTCAGGGAAGAGGATGTCGTTGTCGTCAGTGTCGGTGTCCCCGGCCTGGAAATGATAAGGTTTTTGGTTTAGGAAATACGAAAAAAATCTACAAAATTTAGAAAAAAAATTACCCTGGGGTGCTCCAATGTTAAAATCCCTATGATAGAGTTTTGCGTTTAGCTGAAGTGCACATGTACATCTGTACTTAGAAAGTTTGGTGCAGTTGTTAGCTGTCATTGAAAGATTATGAAACTCGGTACACATGTTTCTTATAGTAAGAGGATGTACCTGTGCTATTTTTGAGATGAAATATTGATTTTTGTCCAAATTATGGCAAATGATAGAGTTTTCTGTGTAGCAAAATTGATGTAGGCCTCTACATGTATACATGTAGGCCCCTACATGTACATAGAAAGTTTGCTGCAATTTTCTGCTGTCATTGGATGATTACGAAACTTGGTACACATTTTTCTTATGATTAGAGGATGTACCTGTGCTATTTTTGAGATGAAATATTAAGTTTTCTCCAAATTATGGCCAATGATGAGTTTTGCGTTTAGCTGAAGTGCACATGTACATCTGTACTTAGAATGTTTGCTGCAGTTGTCAGCTGTCGTTGGATGATTATGAAACTTGGTACACATGTTTCTTATGATTAGAGGATGTACCTGTGCTATTTTTGAGATGAAATATTAATTTTGGTCCAAATTATGGCAAATGATAGAGTTTTCTGTTTAGCCGAATTGTACATGTAGAGGCTGTACATGTAGGCCTCTACATCTGTACATGGAAAGTATTCTGAAGCTGTAAGCTTTCATTGGATGAGTTTGACACTTGCCACCCGAGGTCATTGTGATTCGAGGATGTGCATGTGCTATTTAAGAAATATGACATTAAATATGAATTTTTGTACTTCATACGTTTCCAATTATATGGTTTTTGTTGGGCAAAAATTTACATGTAGATCTGTACATGGAAAGTTTGCTGAACCTTTCGTGGGATAATTATCAAACTTGGTGGACATGTTTCAGGTTTTCCTTGGTCAGACCTATCCAGCAGTAATCCCACATGGGACTGACCTATACAGCAGTAATCCCAAATGGCAGTTCATACTCCATGTAAGCACCACGAGACAATGCATACAATAGCCCAGTCTGGGGACAACAATATGTCTAGACTGGAGCCTTTTCAGCTGCACAAAGACTTGGACAATAGCTCCCTACATGAAGTATCTACCCAAATGGCACTGGCCTATCCAGCAGTAATACCACACGGAACTGACCTATCCAGAAGAAATCTTGCACTGGACTGCAATATGCAGCAGTCATCTCACACAACACTGACCTATCCAGCCATAATCCTACATGGGACTGACCTATCTCGCTGTAATCTCACACAGGGTTAGCCTATCCAGCAGTAATCCCACACGGGACTGGCCTCCCCAACAGTAATCCCAAACGGGACTGCCGTATGCAGCAATAATCCCATACGGGACTGACCTATCCAGCAGTAATCCCATATGAGACTCGCCTATCCAGCAGTAATCCCAGACGGGACTCGCCTATCCAGCAGTAATCCCACTTGGTACTGGACTATCCAGCAGTAATAACACACAGGACTGGCCCATCCATCAGTAATCCTACACAGGACTGGCCTATCCAGCAGTAATCTCGCATGAGACTTACCTATCCAGCAGTAATCTCACACTGGACTGCCCTATGCAACAGTAATCCAACGGCACTGAGTATCCATCCTTATCTGGGAGTAATCACATGGGACTGATGTTATTGTCTGTTCCAGATAATCTATTCCAGACATTATTGTCTGTACCACATCATCTATTCCAGACGTTATTGTTTGCTCTATATTTATGCTTTCAATACTGCTGCAGCTTCGGCGGATGACCCCGCAAGGCGAGATGTTGGGGTTCTCAGAACGCTTGTTAATACTTTTTCTGATTTTCTTGTGTATTTTCTCAATATTTCGCCTATTTTCTACAAACAGATTCTAGTTTATAACATAATTTTCACCGCGATGTAAAGGTTTCCGCCGCGGTGTAAAGGTTTTCTCCGCGTTGTAAAGGTTTTCATTGGTTTTCGGTGAATATATAATGCCGATATTTATGACAACGTTACTAGAAATTACAGAAATCTTAAGAAGTTATGTTATAAACTAGAATCTGTTTGTAGAAAATAGGCGAAAAATTTAGAAGATACCCAAGAAAATCAGAAAAAGTATTGAAAAATGAAAAAAAAACTATTTTAAATAGTCGATGTGCCACCGTACCTAGCGGATTACATGTATGTGAACACCCTGCAAGCAACAACTATAGCTTTCGGGAACATTCCGGAATATTACACAAATTACTTGATTTTGGAAGTTGAATTCATGTTTCATGTAAGGGTCAGAAGACAAAGGAGAACACTAGTCTGTCTGGGTACAACGATTTAGATAGTGAATGCCTGGACAATGTTATCTTGTAGAAAGCATCGACCGAATGTTGAAACTGGCAACAATATATAACCTGACACTTTAACCGGTATAACCTAAATCTGGGATGAATTTAATATTGTGTCCCAGCCTAAATGAATAAAATAGACCAATAGACTTGTAAATAGACCATATCCTCCGCTCGATTCGTTTTATATAATATCTTCTTTCACTTTCCTTTTGATATTTATAGAATAGAGCTATTGTAAAGCTTCTTAACTAAGCTAAGAAACGTATGTGTAATATAAAGAAACCATCGTGATTACGGGCCGCGCATGAGAAGCAGCTCATAAACTAATTTCAAACCAAGAAACTGCATCTTCATACACAAGTCGACTTGATTCTCCGTACACACTTCAGATTAGCCTTGATAGATCAGACCACTGAATGTATTCAAATCCCAGATGTAAATTTCATCTACAAACCAGGGACGAGCCAACCAAAACATATACCCAACGACTATGTGTAGGGTGATGTATTCCCTCAGTAGTAAAGTTGCACCCTTCCACCTAATATGGCAGTAGGCTGACCAGATGCAAAGGACAGCCAATACGGCAGATTTCGAAATTCAAAAGAATTCGAGATCAATGACGTTTCGCCTCTGTTTATAAATTCTTTTGAACAGAGCCGCCGGCTGATATATCAAGGGTAATTCGGACTGTCTACGGAAATGTCGGCTTGTGTATGAAGATGAGAAACTGTGGAGTTTTGGATTCTATGAATGTCCTCTTTTATTTGCTTTCAGAGTGAGGCCTGAGAGTACAGCTTAAACGATCTGTCATCATCAGAAGTTATGGGGAACTTTATGAGTGATGGACAAACTGCCCCGGTGAAAGATTATACGCCTGACAAAGAAGTGAGTCCGTTCTTGTATCATTAGCACTCACATTCATTTTTTTTTCTCTAATATTCTGAGGTATTTCAAGTTTAGCTGAATTCCGATTTGAAAAACTTATTCGCTAAGTTACATCACCGCATCACCGGGACAGCTGTTGGAGACGGCAGTACATAGTAATCAAACCAAGCTAAGAAAAACTAACGCCAAACAAGCGATGAACATTTTCATATGTGAAATTTTTAAAGGCTGCTGGAAGACTAGATACGTCTGTACTTCAGGTAAATCCGAATATAGATATTCCGATTTCTCCATCCTTAATTAATCCCATAAATTGTATATAAGGAGATATAAAAACTCAAATTTCACTTCAATATCACGGTTAACAGAAATGTAACATTGCCAGATTAAAATCTCAAATATGTATTGACAGTCCAAGGGGAACAACTCTGTATGTCCTTCCAATTATATGGGTGAGTGAGTGAATAGGATTTAACGTCGCTTTCAACAATATTTCAGTCATATCACGACGAACCAACTATACACCACACAGCCAAGTCGCGTTCTTGTTGCTTCTAAGGAATAAATCCCTGAAGCAACATGGAACCAGACATCCGCCATTCACCCTACACAACAATGGAGACGACATAAGGCACAGACAGGGCGTTTATAGAGCTGACACTACAAAAGTGAATGTTTCATTTACAGGCAAATTGAAGGTACACTAATAATTATAATAGAAAAATTGTGAAGATTTTAAACTACCAAGATTGAATTATTTCATATTCAAGTCTTGTCGAGTAGTATGTTAGAGAACCCGTTCAAGTTGATTACGCCAGACTAGTTCCTACAATGTACATGTAGCAGTTTACAATCACTGGAGATTTTGCCCTATAAATTTAGATTATCTTGGATTACTTCAAATGATGACATCACTACAACTCAGTTAAATCTTCAGTGATATACTTTACACTTTAATATCTCTACCGCACAGCGGTAGTCTTGCAAGCGGCAGACCCCAGGTTCGATCCCGGGTTGAGTTCTACCAAAGAACTTGTCTTGCTCGCTTGGTGCCCAACAGGAAGAGGATAAACCACGGACTGGTTGGCCTGGTGTCTGAATAATGTGACTGGGGCATCGGGATATGACTGAACCATTGTTGAAAGCAACTTTAAATCCTACTCGCTCCAATATCTCTATTTGGCTCGTCCGATAGAATTTTGAGCGTATGGAGTGCCGAGTAAAAGGGAAAACCTTAGTCGCATGATCATTATAACTCCCGACCCCCCTCACACGTCATGTAAGGCACATACAATAGGTGACTACATGTAGGGAACCATTCAACCAAGGAGTGAAAAGGGCCAAGTATATTGCACGCAAAGTGTTGCCGATTGAAGTTGTCTTAAATGACGGGTCTGCCCCTCACACACCCGCTCTTATTTGGGAGCTATCTGTCGCCATCTGTTTTTAATGGTTGAATAGTTTCTGGAATGGTGCAAAAAACATTGGTGATACAATGTTTCATATTTCAGATCATTGTTGACGTGATTAACAAGAGGACATTGGGGAGGGAGATCATACGTCTCTGTGGAAATGAAGGAAATGACGATAACCCAGAAAAGGCCTCGTTACGACGACTTTTACAGGGTTGTATTACGAAGCTGGAGAATGAGCCCGAGCATATCTGGAGAGACGCAGAACTCCGAGTATTCTCCAATGAAGGCAATGAATATTGCTTCAAATCTGGGAAAGGGAAGAACAGACTTGTGGCGATGTATGACGAAAATGATGAACTTTATATACATAAGAAAAAGTGACAATATAAGTTTAATATAAGCTGCAGTCTGCGATGGATAGGCGGTTTGTACCATAGGGGTTCGTTACCTTTGTTAGTTGGTAAATTTTGTTGAATGGGAAGAGGTCGAGGTGGGAAAGAAATGCAATCGACACCCCTCCCCCCCCCCCATCAGATTAATTAACCAATTAACAACGGTAACGAGTGCCTGTGATTTATAATATGAATGGCAGCATGGTGACATGGAACGAATGAAAGTAACCATTAAATGTTATATTGGAAGAAAACTCCATGGATTCTAATGTGCTACAGTATTCTGACAGACAAATCTAAATATAAAATGATCCGTCCAATGAAAATACATCTTATAGCTATAAATGTAATGATTAGAGAGTATATTGCTCAGTGGTGATAAGCATTGAACTGTAATTTTGTTGTAGATATAAAGCTAAATTTTTCATTGGTGATCACCTTTGTAATGGTTGTACAATAGAACCGTTATGCGGAACAGCTTCCTATTTAAACCGACCTAATATGGTGTAACATGGTGTATTTGGTGTGACAGTGACAGTATTGTACTTTCTCTTGTTTGTCATACAGATTCTGAAAACCACCAAAACATAACAAAATGTGGCAGTTCGGTAGAGTGCCTTGTTCGGAGTATATAATGTTGCAAAGTTGCAAGACACATTGTCAGGTATGAAGTTCAGTATAGTCAGCCGTAAAGGTCCATGAAGAATTTCCGAACTTCAGTACAAGCCATAGGCATAAATTTAACATAAAAATCAGCTAATTCCAAACAGGCATAAATTTAACACAAACATCAGCTAATTTTTAGCAAGAGAAATGCAGCCAACAGTTTTCGATGATACCCGCAAGAGTGTATGGCCAGTAGTATATAAAGGTGAAATTCCTTAGCATATCTGGGGGTGTTTGCATAGTAAAGCTAACTGTCATGTCCGGGGGCGCCACGCCTGTGCAGTGTGCATTTCCGGGATAACTGCGCAGCATTCGGGTCACCGCTCAACGTCCGGGTCACCACGCAGCTTCCTGGTCACCGTACACGCATGCATAATCGACAGCGGAGTCTGTGGTAGGAAATTTGATGTATACCTGGATGTGTTTCGGCGAACTAGGCGTCTTATCTGATTCAGATATCATATGCCGGTTCTCGTATTGAAGCTCTGGTGGTGTCCACGTGACTGTGACATCATCCGTCATGATGTCATGATGTCATCCATAGTAGAGACCGACAGAGTTGCTCGGATGCGCAGACAGTTGGGTGAAACGTATTCACCCGTATTCACTAGCCCACTAGGCGACTAGTTGCATGTGGTCCTTGGAGATGCCTGCAGACCCTGGAGTATATCTGCGACGTATGTGTTACGTCATCAGTAATAGAGAAACTACAAGTTTTCATGCGCACTAGTCCATAGGGGTAACTAATGGCATGTGGATACACTGTGGAGTGTTCTGGATAGTGCATAATGGGTCTATCTACCTTCTTTCCCCATGTAGAACATCTTCTTTCCCCATGTAGGGCACAGGATACAGGCGTTTCGATTTGGTTTGCGATTGGTAAAATGGTGAATGTCAGGAGTGAGATTCACACCAGTATACCCATACCCCCGGTGAAGGAAATATCATGAAACTTCAGACCGGCGCCTTAGACCAGGACGCTAGGTAATGATTAAGTTATGAATTTGTCTATTCTGATAGAGTTACATCTCCTACAGGGGAGTGGATACAGAGTGAGTGAGATGCGAGTGAGTGCGTGCGTGAGCGAGGTACGAGTGAGTATGTGAGTGAATGCCATCCTCTGAGGGGTACCTTGTCGAGGGCGTTCTGTCAAAAGAAGTCTCTCTTCGGGATAATATGTTCAGACATACTCGTCTAATACTCGACAAAATACAGCGCTGGGTGCCCCTGTGGGGTCCACCAAGTGTAGTAGAGTATCCTTATATAACGACGATCAGTGGGTCGACGGGGTGAGGCAAGACGTCCTGAGTCATCAATTCTTAGAGGAAGGGTGCATCAGCTATACCCGTATGGCCTGGTGCTACGGCTAGTGGCCGCCCACTATGAAACTACAAGTTTTAAGAATGTAAGCTTCGTTCCAGGCATTCCTCATGATATCGATCAACAATATTTGATCGTCGACTATTTTCATGCAGGCGTTCCGAGCAATAGCGAGTCATCCATTCGGCTACATGTTCGTGGATTCAAAAGCCCCGTACCCCTAAAGATCGCCGATTGACGACCCACATGTAATGCGGTGAGGGTCCACCACGAATTCATGTTCGGAGTCAGCGACCCTCGTACTACCAACCGAGTCCACAGCCAGCAGCGCCCATAGACCCGGGCCCTTTCTGGTCCTCTCTCATGCACCCGGCCCCATTCATACCATCAGCCCCGGAATAATCTCATCACCCAACTGTGACGGCCCACCCAACCCCATACAAGGGGGCACATGCCCGTGCCAAACGCTGTAAACATTCGCTGTAAACAGAATGTTTACGAGACGTAGGAGACCATAGTAAACATGCTTCCCCACAAAGGGTATTCGATGGAGGAAGCCGCAGTTTTATCCCATAACACATTAGCTCCCAGACTACGACAGGCTTTACGTCAACAGTTCGTGTTCGACACGAGGTCGCCGGGCATGGACGCGGTTCATATGGTTCGAGCAGCGTCAATATTGAAAACTCCAGACACACGCTGGACAGCAGCGTATGCCAGAGCAATCGCTCAAAAGAAACACCTGCTTGAACGCATCATTAAAATCAAAAGCGTCCACAATTGAACGCCTGCTATAAATAGCCAACACAACCCTCCTTATTTCAGCATGAGCAATTCGACCCCCATATTGGCGAATGTAAATGTGAAACCCGACAACGATATTCTAGCCGAAGCGTAATACATCAAACCGACGTTCAAATCGAGGTCCAGAACGTTCCAAGGAATTACACCAAGCCGAGGGTGTGAGCGCGCTACGCCAATGAGAAAACATAGATGCTAGTTTTGACGCAGCTCAAGCTAGGAACACCGATGCAGCTCTACGCGGGTGGGTGGGAGGGGGCGGGGGGTGCTATGCGTTGATCTTGTCAGGTTTATGGATGACGTTCACTGGGTGACCCGAGTATGTCTTCTGCTGCACAAAAACAGATACTACCCAAAGTAGATAGCAAGACAACTAGCTGTGTCTAGAATCTGTTGCCCTGCATGAGGCATTTCAAACTTTTGTGGAAACACAGCTGGATACGGGAAATTATACCTAAGAATCTCTCATCTACTGACCCTGTTTACGAAGGAGACCCCCAGATCTTCTGATGAGCGATATGGCTCTCAGTGACTAAGTATACCACTACAGATGTATAATTACCCGCATGAAGACCATCATTTGTCAGAACGGCCGATTGGTCTAAGGCGCTAGTCTTTAAGTGCTGGTCCGCACATGTGGTGACGTGGATTCGTATCTCACTTCTGCCATGCACATTTTTGTTACACCGTGTGGTAAAACCGTTGCACATATGCACCACTATATAGGGATAATTTTGACGTGATAGCCTTATACTCTGGATGTGGTGTAAGGTGTGAGGTTCGAGATCCATATTTCCTTCATCCGGGGTATGAGTCTAGTCTATCATAATAGGGACTCAACCCATAGAGCTGTGTGTAGGCGTGTGGGTCTGTGTAGGGGTTTACTCACCAGCGTTAGGGCACCACTGCCGTTGAGCACACCTCATTTACTCACTGGGGGCTCACTCAGACTCTCGATCAACTACTCACACATTCACTCACTCACTGACTCACTCATTCACCCGTTCGTTCTGATCACTCTGAGCTTTCTCTGCTACTGATGACGTCACAGTAGTGTGGACATGACTCGAGTCATAGTCTACATCACGAGAGCTTCATTGCGAGACCATTGTCATGGTATTACAGTATAAAATTAGACACTGGGGGTAGTTCTAGAATAATAGAGCTGAGGTAAACTTGTTAACCTTCTGTTCTGTGGTTATGGTCATGGATTGGTCATGGAATGGTCATACCATTACAACTTCTAGAAAGCTCGAAAATGATTAACCCACAACAGTATGTATGCAAGCGTATAGATGTGCAGATGGCGCTGTGTAGATGTGTAGATGTGTAGATGGCGTTGTGACCCAATTACCATCATAATTGCTGTACCGGTGGAAGTTTCTTGATTTAATAGAATGATATCGAATGCCCGATAAAGTATAAATAGCTCGACGTTTAGTGATCGGGAGGAGATTCAAACGGCTTCTATGGGGTGCATAAGATTGTGCTACTGGACATTACCTTTGCCTGAAATTACTGACTGCTGGATTGTATATTCCTGTTGGATTACTCATGTGTGTTTGCCCGCTGTATTATCTACGTGATTGAACTGACGGAAACTGGACAACAGTGGTGTGGACTATAAAAATACAGGAACGCGATTTCTGCGTGTCGGCACGAACTGCATATAGATTTGCTAGTTAATATGGACTGTGAGAGATACACTGGTATAGCATTGAACAGTAAGACTATATTTCATTTATTTGCTGTATTGTCCTAACTTAATTTGTATATGATTTTGGTATTGTAAATAAATATTTGATTGTTAATTTTCGATTTCACAAAAGCTCTCTGTTGCGTTTTTTCAATTATCGTTTAGACGTAACACCATGCACACTAGATGTGGCCACTCAATCGCTCAAATATGCCCCTGGGTACCCCCAAATTGACCCATTTCACTACCATGCCTCGACTGCTGGCGCTTATCGCTTCGCATCCACACTACCTCAAGCGTAGTTAAATGCCGAGAGCTCCTCAATTAACACGATCTATTTGGACCATGGATGGTCCACCTCGACCCCATACTTCCACTTCAAATGCCCGCTTTCTATTCTACTATCAGACTGCACATGCGCAAAATAATGAAAAATAAATCACCATTCCAGTCCCTGACTGCGCATGCGCAAATTGACAGCAGTTCTCCTATACACCGGCCCAGTCCGACTCTCTCCACGACCACTTTAAGATGAGACCTCGTACGATTTATTCGAACCAAGAATCGTTCAAATCGACCTCAAAACGTCCACCCAAATGTCTTTTCACGGGGCGATGTAGACTCGTAGGGTCTAATGGTCCTGTTCTAATACTGAGAGAAAAGTTGAGAAGAAGTAGTACCGTTTCCAGGGTGACTGGTTGTTTATTGAACTGCTTTAGGCTTTGAGAAGAAGAGCAGAAGAAATGAGTCCTCAAGTTATTCAGCTACCGCAGATAGTTTGGTCAACTATTTTGGCTAGATTTTGTACCACCAGGTTTATATTAGTGAAGTTAAATATTTTCTGATATTTTTCTGTATGTTCAGATGTAATTTTCACAGAGTTTTTCTGTTTTAGAGCATGAATACAATATGGATACCATTCTGAGGTTGCCGTAGAGTGTTTTCCTGAGAGGATGTCATAGATCTCTGTCTGATAAAAACTTTATCCAGTATACTTAATATATGCATAACAAACTAATTTAAGGGATGCTTATCATATGTTGGCAAGGAATTCTAATTTTCTAGGCTCCCATTCATGCAGAGATTGTATTCACAGTACATTATGTAACTTGAGGATTTATACACAAATCCCCTCCACCAGACCCTCTATATCAGGTGGCTGCAGACACACACATGACCTGGGTCAATAGCTTGGTTCACTTGGCTGGATAGGGTCAATTAAAGGCATCCTGTTTGAATATAATTGACCTACATGTACATGTACCTGCTGGAGCATTTCTTAGCTCCATGATCCAGTAATTCTGTGTTGACTTTATCACTTGTAACCTCCCAAACTGGGGGTGTACTGACAGCAGGAGGTACATGTATATATAAGATGATACCATGAGAGGACTCTTCCCATCTAATGATAAGATTTTACATTGTATCCCAATACTGATTTTTTTGTCATTTACTGCTGAAGGATATATGCTTTCTTTAATCTCCTATAAAGACATAATTTATCATATCATTAAGTCGGTTTCATAATAAATTAGGAATTTGTCCCATCTGTCACAATTTTCTTTTTAATATATACATGTGTCACATGTACAATTACACTAATTCACTAGAGATCATTGTTGAAAGAATTGTGTGAGACTGGAAAAATTGTGTGGCTCTTCGCCATGGGATGGAACATCAAAGAGTTAGTGGAATTATTCCAACAGCCTATTTCGACATTTAAATTGCCCCGTTTCAGTGCCTAAGGCTCTAGTTTCTACTACTGCCCGATTGTGTATGCGCAGATTGACACCGGAAAACACGTGACCGGAAAAGACTTTGGACCCGGAAGTGACATTTGACCCGGAAGGGACCTTTGACCCGGATGTAACATCATCCGTGACGTCTTCACCCTCCACCCACACCTCCCACCCCACCGCAAAAATGTGATCAAATCGGTCCCTTCTATACTACGCACATGCCCACTCCTGATGGTCAGGAAATAGTGGAATATCCGAGCGACTCTGTGCTATCTCTTCTGAAGACGTCACTTGCGATAATGAACCACCCGAGAGCTCCTCACCCTACACGGTTCATTGTGAGCAAGAACACAGCAAGGAAGCAATCAGCGATTGCTCAATTGTATGCCTACGGCCCCCCCATTCCGCTTTAACCTGTCACTGCCCTGCCATTGTTGTTCTGTTCTGTATTGGTCTGTGGAGGCCTAATTTGGAGAATGATAAAAATTCTGTTTCAGTCACTTTTTTCGGCATTCCTCGCATAATACATATTTCAAGTATCGACCAACAAGTAATAATACAATGTCTTGATGCAAAGTGGTCGCCGGGGCCTTCGCCAAATCCAAAAATGTGACCTGGTTATGTGACCAACATTCCTTGGGAGTATATTGTGGTGAAATTATGAAGCGATCATGCCCTATGTGGTCTGCTCTGGAATGTAGAATAACAATTTTGTAGCCATTTTCCCGGTCCAAAACGGTTATGGACTGAGATCCAGCCTGGACAAATAAATATATCCCATTCACTTATGTTTGATGAACAAAGAGCCATAACTCTTGAAAATATAACCGAAAGCAGAGAAACTTCACGCTGCACAACTATGGGGCATTGACCTCATATCATGCAAATTCCATACTTGTCCATACAATGTTAACCGAGATCCAGTCCGGACAAGTCTCAATTCACAAGCCCTCCGGCTTAGGGCAGCATGGTTTGTACCATGTTTGTCTGGCACAGGAGGTAGATTAAAGTACCAAACAGATTGGGCTCTCGGAGGATCCATTGTGATCAGTGTCTGTAGAGTCTAATTTTCAAAATTCACCCGTTCGTTCTGATCAATTTTTTTTTGTAGTTTTGGTTAGGTTTTTGTTATGGTTAGGGTTTTGTTAGGGTATGTTTGTTTGGGTCATCGTCGCCGTGTGACCAATAAGGATAGGTGCGACGTTAAACAACCAACCCAATTCACAAAGATTTCAAGAACAAAAGGGCCATAACTCTTGAAAATATACGCGAAACGCGGAGAAACTTCACGCTGCACAACTACAGCGCACCGACCACATATCCTGCAAATTCCATACTTGTCCATACAATATTAACCGAGATCCAGCCCGGACAAGTCCCAATTCACAAAGACTTGAAGAATAAAGGACCATAACTCTTGAAAATATATGCGAAACGCGGAGAAACTTCACGCTGCACAACTACAGGGCACTGACCACATACCCTGCAAATTTCATAATTGTCCATACAATATTAACCAAGATCCAGCCCGGACAAGTCCTAATTCACGGAGATTTCAGGAACGAAGGGCCATAACTCTTGAAAATATCAGCGAAACGGGGAGAAACTTTACGCTGCACAACTGTGGGGCACTGACCACATGTCATGCAAATTTCATACTTGTCCATACAATATTAACCAAGATCCAGCCCGGACAAGTCCATTCACAGAGATTTCAGAAAAAGGGCCATAACTCTTGAAAATTATACCGGAACTCGGAAAAATCTCTACGCTGCACAACTAACCGAGATATCGCGCGGACAAGAAACTCGGACGGATAGACGGACGGACGGACAGACGGACAAAGCGATCGCTATATGCCCCCCCCCTCTAATTAGAGGTGGGGGAGGGGCATAATGACTCGTCTATGGTACAAACACGCCCCATTGTACCTCCAAAATACCATCTTTTTCAACTGCTCCACGGATGCACATACACATCGCGACGGTAATAATACAATCACGCCAAAAGACACATTCCCGGGGTATGAATATTGCTGAGCTCTTGATATTGTTTTCAATTTAACAAAAAAAGACACATTCCCTGGGTATAAATGAAGCTGGTCCTTTGCAATTTCTATTATTCAATACTAAGGATCTATAATGTGTAGCCATCGCAGAATGTGAACATCCAAGATGGCGCTTTCGACGTCAGTCCATCATTTCTGAGGTCAATACGCCCGATCAATGAAACAACAATCGAGATCATCGTCTGCCACTGTCACATTGATTTATGTAGTGTGGTGAATTAGCCAAATAATCGTGAGTAGTATAGGGAATGGTGAGAAAAGGTCAGGTTGACCTACTTAAGGAGTTATCCCCCAAATCACGTGACCGGAGGTGACATTTGATCCTGCACACCATGTTATTCGGTATGTGCGCATGCGCAGGGGGGAAAAGATCACTTGCAGTCACGTGATCAGAACAAAAGAGACATCACAAAGTTCAACATATAGTGTTTGTGCGCATGCACAAGGCCAAATGTTACTTTCGGTCACGTGACGATGGCGTGAGGAGATACCTCCGTAAGTGTGTCAACCGGAATTATTCTCACCATTCTCTACTACTCATGATTATTTCGCTAATTCACCACACTATATGGTATCAATATGAGAGTAGCAGGCGATGATGTCATTTGGTGTCTCATTGCTCAAGATTTCTGTATTCGAAGCTAAAACACTTGCACTAGTTTATAGTTTGTATTAGAGGAAATAAATTTTAGTGATGATTTCACATAATATACACACCAGTAAAATTATAAGATGTCAAGTGCGATTTCTCTAATCGCTTTGGTTCAAGATATTAAGGACATACTCTGCTTAACCGAATGACACATACTCTGTCACGGGCCGCCCAATATGTCGTGCCTCTTATCTTCAGAGAATCCGCCGAGATGTCCAGGACAGCAATCAGACTCAATGATCATCTTTGCTGGCTTGCTCACTCACCACTGATGTACTCACTCACTCACTCACTCACCCATCAACCGACTCATTCACTTACAGAAACGTTTGAGATTGGTTGGAAGAGCGAGTGTTCAGTGTAGTCGATCAGGTCCGAGTTCCAGTCTCTCACATAGAATCCCCTCCTTAAAAAGTAGTAAATCTCCAATTTTGAAGAAAACGGGAGACATAATCCACCACGTGCATAGAAATGGACTTGGCCTACGAAGATGATATTCACGTCCTGTTTGTATTCGGGGTTGTATGGGATGTACCCATTGCCGTGGTATCAGGGGTTGTATGGAATATACCCATTGTCTGCAAGAGAAATATATAACATCAAAATTAACTTCGATTGGGTACTGAGGTAGCTATAATTTGTGTGCTTCGTCAAAGCTTCATTAACAAAACTACAAACGTAACAAACAAATGTGAAATTATCAAACAAATCAAATATGGAATGTAACCGATGTCGGCAATTTCCGTGTGTAACATCGAATTCTGACTCGCCAGTAGTAGTGTAAGTGGGAATTGGGCCCTATTGACCTTTGACCTCAGAAATTTGCATATGACGTCACTTCCGGTTGGGGTGAATGAGGCGTGACCTTTGGACATGTCCAGACTTGTTTGTTATGTACTGGGGGTTTTCCCTGGCATGCCGCCATGTTGTAGCCGCCATGTTGTAGGCGCCATGTTGTAGCCGCCATGTTGTAGGCGCCATGTTGTAGCCGCCATGTTGTAGCCGCCATGTTGGAAAATTGTTGTAGAAAAACGTATAAAAGGAGGAGATTTTTAGTGGTTTGGTGTATTCATTGCACTACCCTACGGAGCTCTCTGACCTACCTGCCTGCCTGACCAGCCAGCTTGCCTGCCTGCCTGCCTGCATGCCTGCATGCCTGACCAGCTTGTTCTCACGAGAGGCGGAGAGAAAGCATGAGACGTGGAGAAGATTTTCCAGGGGACCCAGCAGCACCTCCGGTTGAAGTCTTGCCTGAAGACGAGCGTGTGAGTGACATTTATCGACGTCACTGGGCTACCACACGCCATTGTTTTCACCGTAACCGTCGTCTATTGGACTTGTATAACTTTCGACTGCAGGACCTCACGTATCTGTCTACCTATGCCGAGAACATTTTCACAGATCAGGTGACAGCGTTCAAGTTGAATATGACATTCGGTTACATTTTACGGCACAAGGAGACGGACCAGGTGCGGTATTATTATCCCAGCAATAATACCTATGTGTTTGACCAGCCGTTCACGGTGACGGATGCCATTTCTCTGGGGCCACTCATCGACCAACTGACTACGTTGGACCCATTGGAATGGGCCCGGTTGCAACCCCCCAATACCAAATGGCTTGTGGAAATGGTGACCAACGTCACATTTTTCGTCACGAAAATGAGAGATCGTCCTATCGGTGCTCCTGTACTACTACCCCCTTGGCTGCTTCATCGACACGGACTGTATGCAGTAACGGCAGGGAAAAATGGTCCCTATAAAGACCGGAAATGTCTGTTTCGGTGTTTGGCCGTGCATCTGGACGAGTGTAATCCCCAGGGTTGTGACAGAGTGGCCAATGACTATTGGGAACAGTATTTACAGCAGCAAGACTTGGATCAGCGGCACTTCCGTGGAGTCCCGTTCAAGAATTTGGATGACGTGAAAACACTGTTCAACATCAATATCTTTATATACCGATTACGATGCGAGGAGGATACATTTGTGGCTGAATTGGTTCGTCGCTCAACAGAACGGTATGCTTCTACCATGAAAGTCAATGTCTTCGACCACAATGGCGTGAGTCATTTTTCGCTGATCTACAATATGAGCCAGTCCTACAGTTGTGCCTAATGCCATCGGGTGTTCAAAGAGTCTTGGCACCTACATCGACACGAGAAGATTTGTGACAACAGTGTGAAGCGAAAATTTCCTGGTGGTGTGTATCATAATACGCCTACTATTTTCGAGGAACTGGCCGATGAGGGTCTGATCATACCGGAGGCGGACCGTTATTTTCCCTACCGGGCGTGTTACGATTTTGAGGCCCTGTTGGAGCCCATGGATATGTTTTCAGCGAAAACGCAGTGGACGCAGTGCCATATTCCCCTGAGTGTGAGTATTTCCAGCAACGTACCCGGCTATGACGCTGCACCGGTCTGTTTCGTGTCCACCGGGGATTCCCATGAGTTGATCACCCGCATGATGGAGTATTTAGAGGAAGTCAGTGCGGCCAGTACGGAATTGTTGGTGTCCAAGTTCCAGGACGTACTGGACCAACTGGACGATCGGATTCCTATACCGGGTGTATCGTTTAGTGACGATGAAGAGTCCGAGTCCGAGTCGGAGTCGGAGCCGGAGTCGCAGCCGCAACCCATGCAGTCGCAGGATGTGCCTTTACCTAAACCGTATGCGGAGAAATTGAAAGCGCGCTTCTTACAATACCTAGGTCAGTTACCGGTGCTCGGTTTCAACTCGGGGCGATATGACTTGAACATGGTGAAGGAATTTCTCTACCCCTACTTGGCCCAGGCTAATACCATCAAGTCCGTCATCAAGAAGATCAATAATCATATGGCCCTCACTACCACATCACTTCATTTCCTTGATGTATGGAACTACTTAGCTCCTAATTATAGCTATGATCAGTGGGTGAAGGCGTATGACTGTGCACAAACCAAAGGGAGGTTCCCTTACACGTATATATCGACGCTCGACCGTTTGGAGGAAACACAGTTGCCACCCTGGAATGCGTTCTTTGACGATTTGAAGCAAGTGGAATGTCCGGAAGACACGTACCGGGAACTACAGCAGGTATGGAACGATCAACACATGCAGACCTTGCGAGATTTCCTGATATGGTATAATAACTTAGATGTGGTTCCTTTCCTGGAAGCGGCCGAGAAAATGGTTCAACTCTTTCGCCGTGAGATGCACGTCGACATCTTCAAGGAGTGCTTGAGTTTACCGGGTGTCCCTGTACTTCTCGCTGATACAGCAAAAAGATGCGGACATGCATGATTGTCTAAAGCAGAACATTGTTGGCGGACCTAGTCTTATTTTTCACCGTTATCACGAGAAGGATGTCACTACTCTCCCCGGTGGGAAACCCTGTGCTAAGATCATCGGATTCGATGTGAATGCCTTGTACCTGTGGTCTCTGGCCCAACCTATGCCCAGTGGACATTATACACGTTGGTTGGCAGAAGGCCGGCATTTCACACCGCAACGCACTCCCTACAAGCATCTGGCTGACCAGTGGTTGGATTGGGAAGCCTATCGACGGGGAATTTATATACGCCATCAGACCAACGCCACAGAGAAGCGCATAGGAGATCGTCGACTCCCCGTCGATGGGTTTGCCCTGGTGGGTAGAACACCCACCGTATTCCAATTTTACGGTTGCTATTGGCACGGCCACGGATGCCATTTCAGCGCTGGACGCTTCAACGAACGACGTGGAAAAACACCGGAAGAATTACGGGAAGAAGTGCAGGAGAACGGCGATTATGTGAAAGAGAGAGGATACCATCTTATCGAAATGTGGGAGTGTGAATTTCACACCATGTGCCAGGCCCTGCCCCATTTACGGCGTTTCCTAAAAGAGCGCGAGTACCCGCTGAGTCGTCGGCGACTCCTGTGTCTGCCACAGATGTTCGATGCCATTCGTTCTGGGGACCTCTACGGCTTTGTCGAATGTGATCTGCATGTTCCCGACACTCTCAAGCCCCTCTTCGCCCAGTGCCCTCCCATCTTTAAGAACACGCTGGTGGGTCGGGATGATATTGGAGACACCATGGTGGCCTATGCTGAGCAACACGAGTGTTTGCCTCTACCTCGACGGATGTTGATTGGCAGTATGTGGGCAGAGAAAATCTTGCTGGGCACTCCTCTGCTGCAGTGGTACATGAGCCACGGTCTGGAAATTACGAAAATATACCAAGTGATACAGTACGTACCCAACGCCTGTTTTGCGGAGAATGCTGACATCGTGACGTCTGCCCGTCGTCAAGGTGATCAAGACCCGAGTAAGGCCATCATTGGTGAATCGTGGAAATTGACGGGCAATGGCTATTATGGCAAAACGGTCACGAACCAGGATAAGCACGTGAACGTGAACATCTGTACTACTTCACAAGCCCGCAAAAAAGTGAATTGTCCTCTGTTTCGGTCCGTGGAGGTCATCGATGACGACACGTATGAAATCAGTTTAGCTAAAAAGACTATCCGTTACAACCTGCCCCTGCAGATTGGATGTATGGTATACCAGGTGGCCAAGCTGAGGATGCTCCAGTTTCTATATGATTTCATGGGTGTGTATTTTAACCCATCAGACTGGCAACTCACGGAGATGGATACGGACTCGGCCTACATGGCCGTCTCTAATGCGGATTGGGAGTCCCTGGTGAAACCTGAGTTACGTGCACAGTATGAGGTGAAACAAGACCAGTGGCTACCTCGACGTGACCATTACCAGTACGATAAGCGTACGCCGGGCCTCTTCAAGCTGGAGTGGAGTGGGGATGCTATGATTGCTCTCTCCTCCAAGACGTATTACTGTTACGGGGGAGACGAAAATAAGTTTAGCTGCAAAGGGGTGAACCGGCGCGATCCCAACATCGACAAAGCCTTGTACCTGAACGTGCTGCAAAGCCAGGCCAGTGCGAGTGGGACTAACTGAGGATTTCGGGTGGTGGACCACCAGATGCGGACGTACATCCAGCAACGAGACGCCTTTACTTTCTGTTACCCGAAACGGAAAGTCCTTCCCGATGGCATCAGTACCACTTACCTGGACTTGTGAAAATTTCGAACACTATATCACTTTTGATACACGAGTTAAAAACTGTAAAGTCGGGATGGCCGAGTGGTCTAAGGCGCCGGTTAACTGTGCTGGTCTGCGAAATGCAGAACGTAGGTTCGAATCCTACTCCTGACAGATTTTTTGTACATACCACTTGTATTCTATTGTACATATCACCTGTATTCTATTGTACATAGTCTAACCCTTCTTGATCACTTAAATAAAAAAAAAAAACCATGATTTTGTGTTTTTCATGAATCTTTTTTTATTGAACATCAATGAACGTCAGAACAACAACGTCATAACAACAACGTCATAATAAAAAACAATAGTACTGCGCAGTGCATTGAATTAAGTTAACCAGAGAAATGGAGCATGCACATTAAAACGAGAGGCAGTCCAGTCATAGACGAGTACATCACGGTCTTCGGCTTGACAATAATCATCAAACATGTGTACGATCGTTTGCATAGAATGTCCTCTACTCCGGTGAGTGAGATAAAACACACAGTACTGTCCGCAGACACTACTCAAGGGTCCTTGTAATCTTTGAGTATTCCAACGCCACACTGTAGTAGATACGTCCATGAATTTCACCAAATCGGGATGCAGGGGTGCAAGTCCGTAGGAATCAAAGTATTCGCCTTGGCCTAGGGTGTCCACGTACACAGCCACCCAATGTTCACCGGGTCGAGACCCAGGGTCTGTATTCAGGATGTAGGCTGCTGGGGTGGTGGAGTGGGTGGGAAACACATTGCGTGGAAACACACCTCGAAAGGGTACTCGAGGATCTTGCTGGAGTATGGCCATCAGCTGCTCTGTATCCATGACTAGCTGGCGTAGTCACACAGGACGTTTCTTTGCTGATCCACGCTGATGACGTTATCAAACTCGGCGTAGCAAATCACGTTAATGGTCTGGGCTAGAGCGACGGCGAAACGCAGTTCCAACCGTAGGTTTCCTTTCTTGAGCAAGGCCAGTTGATGATCGTGTTCCAAGGTGGGGGCGAGGTCGAAGGCGAACAACGTGTACCCCTTCATAAAGTCTCGTCGAGTGATGTTATTTCCTTCGTCCTGGTTGTTTTGTCCTGTTTTGTAAACAGGTTCAGGTAGCTCCGCACATAGTTATGGTTACCAAAATCCGGTTGTAATGGGCGGGCTGGAATTTGATGGCCGGCCACGTGCAGTGCCAAAAAGTTGAGGTTGAAATGTTGAAATTGGAACGGATTCTCACTCGACTGTCCATTGAAAGCGGTGTTGGTCACACACGCCAGGGTAAGACGTTTAGGGAGATCCCCTAGAAATAAATTTTCACGATTGGCCATCATCGTACCGGCTGGCACAGAGAACACCTTGGTCTGTACGCGTCGGATGGGGTACAGGGCTGGTTTTTTCGATAAGGCTTCCATGTGACTCAGCAACACCCCCTGTTGCAATCCACCGTACGGACAAACAGGGCTGCATCTTCAATGATGATCTTGTATTGGGGACCAGCATCTCCATCGGCCATCAAGGCGAAGATGGGTGTGGAACGGATCAACTTGATCTTGATGGATACACCGTTCATCATGTAGCGGTCTTGCAGGAACGGATCGGCGTGCAGTCGTCCCATCATTTCGACGGACTTGCTATTGGTTGTCAACTTTCTGCGATGGCCGAACCCATTATTGGTAGCGGTGACGCTATTCATGTATCCGGGTGTATCCCTGAAGTACAGCGCGGCTTGCAAGTGTGATTTTTTGGCATCTTCGCCGTACGACAACTGCGTCTCCATGTAGGCTCGGTACGGGTACGTATTGGTGGACGTACTGATGAGTTTATCGTTCAGACCGATATCCACCTGTTGGAACAAGGAGTGCAGCCAAAGATTCACCGGGCCTACCACCGCATCGTTCCCGAGGGGGTCCCCGGCTGCGTCCACTATTTTGGCTTTCACGTACAAGTAGGTGTGGGCTAAATCCAGGTAGGCCGTATCTTTGTTGTCAAAGGTAAATTCCAGGGGTCCCGACCCCGTCAGGCTAGCCAGGGGTCGATGTTCTACCCAACGTCCTTCGGCCACACTGGGCTGGGTGGGTGGAATAGTCCACAAATCCAATTCACTGTTGGTAGACGGACACGACTCGGAGTGAATGAATGCCATTATGCGAAGATGTCTCTCCTACTCTTCTTCTTCTTCCGGGGTGTGCGTCGTCGGTGTGTCTGTCGTCGAATGACTCTTCGCTGTACCCGTGATTGTCTTTTAAGGGCTTTGGCGATCAAGACGCTGCCTGCTTCTTTAGCCCGTCGTTTGAAAGCTTGTCGGGGTGCTGTGCCTCCCAAGACATCACCGGCCACGTGCAATCCACTGCGTGCCGCTTGTTTACCCACCGCTTTGACACCCCGTGTCACCAAGGGCAAGAACGTTTTCACAATGCTGCCCAGTATGTTCCCCAATCCGTGACCTCGTTGCATGCGTGCACCGCTAAAGATGGGCAAGCTCCCGCCCGTTTGTTTCTTGTAGTAGTCGGCATAGCTCGGCGTATGGCACTGGTAAGGCACGTACATTATACGAAGTGAGGAGAACGGGCTTGTCGGAAATGAAGTGTCAGCACCACTTCCCCTCGTTCGAATGCGACCGGGTGTCCCGTGTCATCTCTTATATCCACCGTGATCGTGTTGATATCGGTATATCGTACGGGTAGGTAGAGTATATGGTTGAAACTCTGGTTGACTTGATCGCCATACTTCTTTCTAATGGGGACCACCCGTAACAGAGGTGTGTTCACATCGCCCACAATACGGCTGTCCATTGCGTCCGAGTAGACGTAGAGTCCGTACATACCTACTTTCATATCCATCACAACGTCACCGTTGTCCTTGGTGGGCCCCGTGTAGACGCTGTAAGGCAGACCTAACATTTGCTGTAGTCTAGGACTGAGTTTCACACCCACGTTGGGGCTGAGCAGGATACAGGACTTGTCGTTGTGTGCGTTGACATCGAAGATCACGTGATTCTTGAAGGGATAGGCTTTCAGGGGTCTTGAATTATTCGTCACCTCCCGTAGAGACTTGTACTGCAACAAGGTGAGCAGATCCTCTATGAACGTCTTGGGCGTATCGTATTGGCCTTCGGGCAGAGTGAGTCGGTGTACTTTGCCTTCGTAGGTCACTTCGTACCATACTTCTTGGTCTCGTACTTTGTACCACGAGTAAGGGTATTGAATATCCACCAGTCCACATTCCCACCGGCCAGGTAAATGCAACGGTTGCGGTAATTGGGTCACGTACTTGGCCAAGGTGTTGTCAGGAAACACATCCAGTGAACTGTTACTTGGCAACGTGAGGCAAAACATGACGACTGAGCTTTCTGGTTTCTGCACCGGGCTTTAATAGGGTTCCCTAGTAGGGTTTCCCTAGTACGGTTTCCCTAGTAGGGCTCCCACGCATTGGGCGGCTGACCTTGGCGTCGTGATCGTCGCGTCGGTGCGGCCGGCATAGAGGTCGCCGGCATAGAGGTCACATAGGGGTGAAAAAAACGTCCTCGCCGTGAGGGTGTTTTGGGAGGCGTCATCGGTTGCCATTCACGTTCCCAGGTATGGGGAAGTCGAGAGGGTGCTTGCATCCAGTTCCAGCGTTCACGATTTCCTACCAATTCTCGAGGGGTGTGTGTGTCTTTTAACCCCTGAGCAAAGGCTTCCCAACCCGGTGGATTAGAGTGTTTGCGAGAACGTACCGTATCGTTGATCAGATCGGTGATATGAGACCCCGGCACCGCTTGGTTTCCAATCAGCAGCTGCCCCTGGTCGGTCCAACCCATATTAGGATTCTGTTTCATCCGGTCCAACAATAAACGAGCCTTGGTCTTGAATGCTTTAGGGACACTGGCCAACACTTCCTCTTCGAGCTGAGGTGAGGCAGAGGATGATGATGGTGGTGGTGTGGGTGTGGGTGGTGTGAGTGTGGGCGCTGCGGGTAGTAGGGGTGTACTACCCCTATATTGATCCATAAACGTCTGTACTGGTTCAGCGTGTGATGGTAGAGTTGAATTTTCTCGTGATCGGGTAGTCGACGTTGGAGTATACTATTCATCTCTTCGTCCAGAGACTGGAGTTGTTGCACCGTGGCAGGTACGGGATAGGGTGATTGCAAACTCTGTAACAGTCGAGGTTCGACCAGCATCATTTTTTTCGTATGTTCCATGTTAGCGTCTCAAGATGGAGCCTACTAACGGTCCCAGTACGGTGGTGGCTAAGGGTGCGAGGAGTGCGCCGAGAAATCCACCTCGCTGTAACACCTGTTTCTTTTTCTTGACACTGTCCGTCTTCTTCACCAGCGTTCGGAGACCCGTCTTGTGCCGTTGCAATTCCCCTTTCTGCAGGGGACTGAGAGGAACATTCCCTTTTAACACATTATGAGCCACTTCACACAAACACCGTACCAAGTCTGGGTGGGCGCCGCGCACCAGGGCCCGGCCCACCTCCGGTGGCGCGCTGCGTAATACGCGGAGGGCCGGCGCGTGCTTGCGTATCCGTGCAGACATGATGAGGAAGTGAATGCTAGAGGGTTGTGTCTTCTTCTTTTATTTGGGTGTGTACACCGTCTGCAACTCACCGGGAAAAATGTGGGTGCGCAGTCGAAGTGCCGAGGGTGTCTCTTGTTTCAAGTCGATGAGTAGATACCCGTGAGCCCCTTGGGTGGCATCTTTAAAGGCTTCCCGCACAAAGGCCGTGTTTTTAGGGTACATCTGTTTTGCCAGGTGCATAATTTGTGATGCGTCTCTGGGGGTTTTGAATAAGACCACATACTGAGCATTCAAACTAATGTTCCTGTGCTCTTTGTTCTTACTGAAGAGATTCTGGACGATGTAGATGATGCTCAACCGACGATGATGGCTTCCTTTGGTAAAGAGACGGGTGATTCGACTGTCCGTTTCGGTCATCAGATCGTCTACCACGACCAAGGTGTCTTCTGGCGTATCCTCGGGGGGTAATCCTTCCACTAAGGTGAGTCCAGGGAGACGTGCCAGTTCCTCGTACGCCGGTTGCCAAGCTCCATAACACCACAGGATGCGAGCCACGGGAGATGAAATGAGGGCTGACCCGTGTTGGATCAGGCGTTGAACGAAGTGTGTTTTCCCCGACCCCGTCGGTCCAGCGATGAGACACGTGAAAGGATGCTGCCACCGAGGATCCATAGCGTTTTTTTTATTTGATGATTTGAGGTTCAGAGATCCACCACCGTTGTTGTGGATCCCACCGGGGATCGTAGTCGAACGGGTACCGTTGCCGTGGTAAACGTGATTCACCGGATCCCACTCTACGTGTTAGCGTCGTGGTGTTGGTGGTGGTGGGTGGTTGTCGTGATCGGGGTGCCTCGGAGGGTTCGTCGCTTCTGAGGGTAGATACGGGAGGCTGACGGGTGAAAAGAGGACTAGACCGCGTCGTGGGGCTGAGTGTGTGTGGTGATAGGGTCCGTAGTCTGAGGGTTGATACGGGAAGCTGGCAGATGAAAAGAGGACTAGACCGCGTCGTGGACTGGGTGTAGGGTGATCGCAGGAGAGAGAGTAGTGGTGGTGGTGGTGGAAGTGGTGGTGGTGGTGGTGGTGGTGGTGGTGGTGGTGTTGGGTGATTGCACTTGACGTTGAGACCCCGGTGGAGCAGCACTTGGACGAATGGTGTTGAAACAGGATATCAGGTACGCCAAATCGTAGAAGACTCCTCCAAATAAGGTACCCAGAAGCACTACTAGACACACCACGGTACCGACTTGTCCTTTTCGAGTCCGTAGCAGTAAGGGTAGATGTGCACTATCCATGGTACAACCCTACACTGAAGGGTGTAGGCGATGTGAGGTAGAATTTATAGTCGTTTCATGTCACGGCCTGACACCCAGGAATTAAACGAACTGGGCCAACCTTGCCATTTGACGAAATGATAGGGGATGCCACGTCGACGTTCCGTTTTCAAAATCTTTTCCACCGTGTAGTAGTCTTTCCGTGTTTTCACCACCGGTTGTAATTCTGCCTCGTAAAACGTGCCTTGCAGTGTTTCTCCTTGTAGATCTTCCAGTTGATAGACGTGTGGCTGTCGAGGCTTATGGCGAACGATGACAAAGTGCTCGTCACTCCAGTTGGGCAAGTAACTTTTCTCAAATTGCCCTTTGACTTTACTGATCCGTACCACATCTCCGCGTTTGTAACGGGGTGACGTGAGTGGACTGGGGTCTATCGAGTACAGTGTACGGCGCACTTGATGTTCGTTGCGTTCTGTCACATCGAGGGGAGCTCGCTGGATACTGCGATAATAGGCTCGATTGTACCCTTGGACCAGTTGAGGTAGCACATCGATGTACCGTCGGGTGTTTTTGGCGGTAAAATACTTGTACATTCGTCCTTTGAAGGTGCGATTGAATCGTTCCACTACAGAGGCTTTGGTCTCGTTGTTTCTTAAGAAAGGCTTGAAAGTGACGGTTGAGAAATTCTGTGCCTTCATCCGTTTGCAAATAGAGGGGTTTGCGTCCCGTCTTGAAAATCTGCTGGAACGCCCGTACCAGATTCTCTCCTGTTTTGGTCCGGATGGGCAGTACCCATGCGTACTTGGATAAAATATCGATACAGGTCAACATGTACCGATGTCCATCATTGTGGGGTGCAAATCGACTCATATCGACCAAATCAGCCTGCCATTGTGCGTCTACGCCTCCTACAATGACTCGGTTACGGCGACAATGTCGTCGGGCTGCTCGATGTAAGCTATAAGTGTCTTGGGTTTTTAACCATTCTCGAACTTCAGTTCGACTGATGCTCGAGCGAGCGCTCCCACAGCGCTATAAGCGGCTGGACTGGCAGGGTTGTAATACAAATCTGTTAACACCTTGTTCACAGTGGTACGCCACGTGGATTCCTGCCGCCCACCTTTTCTCATTCCCTTTCGGGTGCCCCTCATCTGGGTGCCCCTCTTCCTTGCGCTGTGATGTGTTCGCTTCATGAGTAGACACTGACACTCTAGCCTGTGTGCACCCTATAGATATAGTACTTCATCGACAATGGGGATTACTTTTTCCAAGGCTGTCCATAGATCAGGGTCCAGAGTAAAACCACCTCGCTTCAGACAGAGGAGTCGAGCAAAATAGGGACCGCGGAAAATGTAGACGTCGTCACACAGGTGAATGCTATCACCGTCCAGGTCACCCAACAACACCCGTTTCAAGGTAGTCCAGCCTTCCGGTGACAAAGAGACACGCGCTGGTTCAGACGTACACCAACACCTACTGTCGTCATCGATGAGCTCCACTCGTTTGGGGTACAACAATAGGGTGCAGCCAGGTGTAAGAGTGCGGGTGGCTACAGAGTTCGCGTCGGGGTGCAGTAAGTCGTGGACGTCGGTGATAATAGCTTTCAGCGCCTGCCATAACGCCGGACGGAGTATGATAGAGGGACCACCACGCTCTTCTAACAGGGGGAAAAAAGAATCATCTCTACCACTTCGTAGGTAGACACCTACTCCCACGTGCATGAAATCGACTTCGGGCTCTTTTCCCTGTAACAACCGTGTCAATAGAGTCCATCCTGCTAGGGTTAAACATAGCTTCACCTCTCGGGGATGTTCTTCGATGAGCTGCAGTTGATGGTCATAGACGATCAGGGTTACGTGGGGAGTGAGTTGGAACAAGGCAAGCTCCCCAAGTGCTCCGTGCGCTGCCATGGTGGTGAATGGCAAAACACCGACGAGGCAGGCCTGTATATATCGAAGGGTCCACGTTGTGTTTTTTTTAATTTTTCCATCTCCCCCTTCGTGAAAGTCCGTGACCACTCGGTAGTGTCTATTAAACCCCTAGTCCGTAGCCGTACACGTTATAATTTTTTTCGTGCCTCTCTCTATCCGTACCCGTATACGTTATAGTTTTTTTTATTTTTCCCCTACCTTCGTGAAAGTCCGTGATCATTCGGCCTGTAATGTTATAGAGATGGGAATGGATTTAACCTGGGAATTTGCCATAGCCAATTTTGTGCAAAATCAGAGGATTCTGACGTGACCCAGGATGCATCACTCGCGCCAATACATAGCTGTACATGCATTCGGCTAGAGCGCGCGGACGTCGCGAATTTCGCTGACGTCCGCGCGCTGGCTCAGACCTGCTGAAAAATTTTCAGGGCCAACCCTAATGTTATAGAGATATGAATGGATTTAACCTGGGAATTTGCCATAGCAATTTTGCGCAAAAAGTGAGGATTCTGACGTGACCCAGCAGGCATCAGTGGCGCCTAAAATTGGACCAATCAGCGACGCGTAGTTCAACTCTAATGTTATAGAGATACGAATGGATTTAACATAGGAATTTGCCATAGCCAATTTTGTGTAAAATGTGAGGATTGAAAATTAACCCAGGAAGGTATGTGCGCGCGGACGTCGCGACTTTCGCTGACGTCCGCGCGCTGGCTGAGACCCACAACGAAAAAAATTTTCAGGGCCAACCCTAATGTTATAGAGATACGAATGGATTTAACATGGGAATTTGCCATAGCCAATTTTGTGCAAAATGTGAGTATTGAAAATTAACCCAGGAAGGTATGTGCGCGCGGACGTCGCGAATTTCGCCGACGTCCGCGCGCTGGCTGAGACCCACAACGAAAAAATGTTTCAGGGCCAACCCTAATGTTATAGAGATACGAATGGATTTAACATGGGAATTTGCCATAGCCAATTTTGTGCAAAAACAGCGGATTGAAAATTAACCCAGGAAGGTATGCTACGCGCTATATTGGCCAATCAGCAGTCGAGAAAAAGAGCCAACGAGCAATCGATAAAAGAACCAATGAGCGATCGATAAAAGAACCAATGAAGGAGCATCACCTCCGTTGAAACAGCCAATGAAAATCTACTCTAGTTTCAGTATAAAATCCCGGGCCGCGTGGGAAGCGTCATTCCAAATACCTTTGCCAGACTCTCAAGACCTATAGACTGCAGCAGGAAAAAATGAACAGGGTGGCCAAGATGTCCACGACCAAGGCTTCGGGGCGGATGGTAGAGGCGAAGAGGCAGAGAGCGGAGGTGGCGAAAGCCATTAAAGCCTTCTGGCTAGGGGAAATACAGCAATGATGCCGGCAAGTCAACAACAACTTCACACGGGAAGCAGGGACAGTTCTCCACGCCCTCATCGTTCTAGCTAGAACTCTATCGGATGAGGAGTGGTTGATCCATCTGCGAGCGGCCCTGGACGAGGTACATCAACAACGACAACCTCGTCCACAAGTCCAGCCGGAATTCGTCGACATCTGACAAATTCCACGAGCATCGTTTGTAGACGATCTCCCCATAGATGATGTCGATGACCAACAACAACAACAACACCGTTACCGGTTGGAACCTGGCCGCTACTTTTCCGTCAGCAGTTTGGAGTAAACAGGCAAACTCCCCCTGAATAAAACAGGGTAAACAAATTGACCTCAACGGCCCTTTTCAGGGCCACCCCAATCTACCGAAAGGGGAACTTCTAACTTGGCACATTGAATTCAAATTAGGTCCTACATGGGTGAATCTCCTCTCCTCTATATTCTATGATTACCAATCTCCAACCCCCAAAAAAATCCCTGCCCCTCAACGGTCCTCTTTAGGGCAAACCCCCTCGCCTTCCAACACACAGTAGACTCCTTTTTTTCAGTGTTCAGGGCCAACCCATGCAAAAATTTTCAGGGCCAACCCCTAAACCGTCCTCCTTTTTATCAGGGCCAACCCTTGCAAAATGCCCCTCTCCCCCTCTATGATTTTACCAATCTCCCTCACCTCACCAAACAAAAAAAATTTACACTCGGCTATTTCCGGGCCACCTGGGTAGTGCTCAATCTCCCCACCACGAACATTTTTTTTACACTCGGCTATTTCCGGTATTATTCGGTTACCGTACATTCATACTAATACCTGGGCGCTGTTAGTAGGAAGTTTTCCATTGACTAAGTGTTATTTACCTATTGTTACCTATTGTTACCTAGGTGTGTGTGTGTGTGTGTGTGTGTGTGCGCGTGTGTGTGTGTGTGTGCATGTGCAGGAGTTGGTTTTATTTTGTGCTTTGAATTAGAAGCTTCATCCTCTTTCGAAAGATTGGGTGGCCCTGAAAAGGGCCTTTGAAAAATGTAAGGGGTTACATCGTTCGGGTCAGGTTTCTCCGCCTCTGGGCACACACCGGACAGTCGAGGGCGATGAGTTTACACTCTAGGGGGGTGTCAGTGGACATAGGCTGCTCTGTTGTTCGGTGGGCATGTCTGTGAATACAGGATAGACACAGGGCTTGATGGCCGCATGGAAAAATGGCATATTTAGCAAAGCCTCTAGAGCATTCCACACAGCGTAAATACTGTGGTGGTTTCCATATTGCGTCTGGTGCCAGTCTTCTTCTTATTGCGGTAGAGTAGTCCTCCATTTCTTGAATTTGTTCTAGTTGTTTCTTTTCTCTTTTGTCTCTTTTAAACATCTCTTTTCTGTTTTTTCTGTTTTTTCTTGGTCTTCTCCCAGTAATGGCGGCTGTAAAATAGCCATCTGTTCTTGTTCTTTCCCCCCCCCCCTTTTTCTGTGGGTTCAGGCTGGTCAGTAGCTGCTACGGTGTAATAGGCTGGTGAAGTTGCAGTGGTAAAATGAAAAGCTTCTCCACGTTTCATAAATTCATCGGGTAGGCGTTGAGCTTGGAGGCTTTGTTCTTCATGTTGTTGGAAGATATCTTCTAGCACTCGGTCAAACCGTTGGTATTGGAGTGCGGTGACATCCGCTGCCACTTGTGCTCCTTCGTCGTGTTCAATATCGCCACCCTGTACCGGTTGGTGTTGTTGTTGTTGTTGTTGTTGTTCATCTATGAATAGGTCTTGTAATATATTACCCACCCAATCTTCATCGTGTACCATATCGATGAAATTCTTCTCTACCGGTTGGTGTTGTAGTTCATTATCTATCAATAGGTCTTGTAATAGGTTGTCAATGGCTCCATCAATATCCATGGTTTCAGCCATATCCATGATGTAGTTGTGAATGAATGGATAGACACTGCGCGCTTTTTTATAGTCTAACCGTAGAGCACGCGCATGAGCGCGCGGACGTCAGCGAAATTTCTCCATTGATAGATTGCGCTGGCTGAGGCTCGCAGAAATTTTGTGTTTCTTTTCCAACTTTAAACCGGTGTGATTTTGCAATAAATGCGAGTGGACGTGTAAAATTTATTTCAACTTGAACTAGGGGAACTGATCGTGTAGCGTTGAAAAATTCAGAAGGCTAGCGGCAGGCTAACCCACTATTTTTAATGATTTTATCGATTTTTAGACCCGTAACGTTATGGGTAGGGTGGTGTGGAAAACCCGGTACACTTGAAATAAATCGGTTTACCTCCGTAAAAATATGTGAGGTGTGTTCCTCACAGCCTCATAATGTCACCATGAAAATTGCAGCAGGTTTATCGAAAGAAAAGTAGGAATTTTTATCCTATCACGTGGGCTACGGTAACACAGCACTATACAGTGTGAAGGCAAATGTGAGTACAGCTATGCGTGTCAATGGGCTGTGTTACACCTCACGTATTTTTACGGAGGTAAACCGCTTTATTTCAAGTGTACCGGGTTTTCCACACCACCACTTCCATAACGTTACGGGTCTAAAAATCGATAAAATCATTAAAAATAGTGGGTTAGCCTGCCGCTAGCCTTCTGAAGCCCTACCCTAATTCAAGTTGAAATAAATTTGACACGTCCACTCGCATTTATTGCAAAATCACACCGGTTTAAAGTTGCAAAAGAAACACAAAATTTCTGCGAGCCTCAACCAGCGCAATGTTTTGATGGAGAGATTTCGCTGACGTCCGCGTGCCATTTTCCAACATGGCGGCTACAACATGGCGGCTACAACATGGCATCCTAGACTATAAATAACGCGCAGTATCTAGCCATTCATTCACAACTACATGATGACTACCAGACGGAGGTTATTCAACGCACAAGATCCTAGAGAACGTAGGGAGGTGATTACCAGTGAAGTAGATGGCGATCATGTGACAATAATTACCAGCTTACAGCGGGTGCATGAACATCATATTGCCGATACGTTGAGACGGCGAAGTGAACAACAAGACCAAGAGGTCAGGGACGCTATGGACGATGAGGATGTCACGGACGATGAAGAACTCCCCGAGATAGAGTGGTTAAACAGTAGACCCCCAGCAAATACAGCGGCTACCCAAACGCCAGCTACCACAACGCCGGCTACGGAAACAGGAATGACAACGCCGGTTACCACAACGCCAGCTACCACAACGCCAGCTACAACAACAACAGGAATGACAACACCACCCTCTTGGACCGAGATGGTCCGCCTGAACGAACAGATTGATCAAATGAACGATCACATTGATCAATTGGAAGAGGACAAGTGTAAACTACGTAGAGATCTGACTAAGGAAGAGAATAAATCTACCTGTAGCGTGTGTAACATCGAAGAGACCATGTACGCCCTATTCCCGTGCGGTCACCTATGCCTATGTCGGGAATGCTGGGTATCCCTAACATGTATAGGGGGGACGTGCCAGTGCAGTGAGACGGAGGAACTGCATTTAAAGATAAAGTGTCCTGTGTGTAGGGCGTGGGTGTCCGGGGTGAAGAAAATTTACCGCCCGTAAAACAGTGTGATAAAACACTTTCGAAAGTCCCTTTTCAGGGCCACCCAATCTTTTCGAAAGAGGAAACTTCTAACTCAAAGCACAAAAAACACCAGCTCCCATCACCACACTCAATGAACACTAACACCCATTTTGAATTTTCTACTATCTTTATTAACATAATAGAATGAACGTCTTCACCACAGTAGACTCTGGGTATTGAATTTTAATACAATTATACGCTATCAAGGCGCTTCAATGAACATAGAATGAACATAGAATGTAGGAATACGATAATGTCTGAATGTTTCAATGCAACAAGACTTGAAATGTTCAATATTTATGCAACAAGACTAACACAGTAGAATGAACGTCTTCACCACAGTAGACTCTGGGTATTGAATTTTTTAAATACAATTATACGCTATCAAGGCGCTTCAATGAACGTAGAATGAACATAGAATGTAGGAATACGGTAATGTCTGAATGTTTTCAATGCAACAAGACTTGAAATGTTCAATATTTATGCAACAAGACTTGTTTGAACTCATCATCGTCTTTCCGCCCCTGGTGCACGTACATGAAGGTAGCAATCTGTTCACGTGGAATTCTGGGCGGACAGGTAGCTTCCAATGCCAGGGCAATTTGCAACTCGGTCACGTCCTGTAGTGCCTGAGTGATGAGCGCATCTGATGGTATACTATTGTCCACACACGTATGCGTGTTGAAGACCCCGTCCTTGTTCACACAGCCTGCACATTGCTGGATACGCAAGTGTCGAATGCGAGGTCTGAGATGATCCAGGAATGTGTCGATGTACTTCTTATAAATATACTGAGACACCTGGTCAGACAGGGCTTCATAAATTATAGCTGTGAGACTCTGCAGCTTCCGCCACGCCGTTATTTTCAAGGTGACGCCCTGAGGACAAGGAACACGCTCTTGCGTATCTGACCTCATTTTCCATTTCCGTATATGCACCAGGAGCATGTCGTTGAATCTAGAACAGCTGACAAAGATATGTCGTCACCCACATCAAATTTCGCTTCGTCACTCCCCTGGTGGTCAATGACCGCATCGACGGCGTAATCAATGGTCTGTAGTTTTAGCCAGGTGTCCAACGTCAAGGCGATATGCTTAGCTGGTTTGTCGTCCCAGGCCGGAGCGTTAAAATGCACTTCCTCGTCTTTGACACTCACAGTTAAATAGGGTGAGAGCTCCCAAGTGTTCGTGTGGGCTGCCTGGTAGGCCTGCTGGATAATGTCATTGATCTCCTGCACAGACGTAGGAAGTTGCACCTCTTCTTCTTTCGCTGGCTCAGGCACTTGCTGGGGCACTGGCTGAAGCACTTGCTCAGGTATTTCTAAAGGTGTTAGTCGGGGTCGTTTGGGTCTTGCACCGCGTTTGGCAGGTACACCAGACTCTAGGTGCGTACGTTTGCTAGCTGTACGCTCCTGGGCTTTAAGTAGATCTGCTA
>JAVTVY010024158.1:0-94820 GCA_036873755.1 Hanleya hanleyi
TTCATTTAGTTGAGACATGTACAGTCCAAGAAATTCTACGTTGCGTGTTCACGAGTTATGATAATTTCATGATGAAGGGCTGAAGGCATGTCTCTTCAAACGAAGCATTATCGACACTGGTTCTCTGGGGAAAGAAGCAGATTCACTCGTTCGTTCTTTAAATAATTCGAGTTACCGGAAGCCACTAAGGATTGTGGGAGGTAACGTGACGATACATAAGACTTACTTACAGTTACTGTTCCGTTTTCTCGAACAATCTTCTTGTAGTATAGTGGCATAAAGGCGCAAAGTAGACTGACAACACAACGAGGCTTTAGGCCAACCACCTCGCTGGGGGTCTAATAACACCCCAGCCACCAGTCAGATTTTTGGACCGGATTCGGGGCCCTCGCGCACATCGCCGGAAGTGACATCATATATAGTAAAATAGATGTTTACCGAACATTTCGATTACTTTTCAAGTCTGCATAATACCTCCGTTGATCTAGCGTTAAAACGAATTATCTGGAGATTATTTTCCTTGTTTAGCTGGACAGAGCATATGAAAAGTAGTTCGCTCATGTGCAGCACTAAAGGAGTTGTTCGGCCTGATTCAAACTGAACCGTGCGTTGGTTGGTTTCCCCTATACGTCATAGCAACGTAGTAAAGGTCAGCTTCCGCTATTGGTGGCAGGGGTGGTTATGGAGCCTGTGAAATGGAGCATGTGATGTGGGGAGGTTGGCTTTAGGCTCGAACTTTATTGTCTCCTAACAAACGAGACGTACAAGACAGGGACGGATAACTCTAAACACAATGTGTGTCAACATCATTAGGGTTGCAAGCCAGAGGCTTGTGACCTGTTTTTCTTCAACACCGCTGGAGCGATTTAGTTGAAACTTCACATAGTCATTGAGATCATTGAGATTTAATGCATATCCTAAGAAGAAACCGATTGGTCAAAAGCCCCGGCGGCCATCTCGGATTTACCTAAAACATTTCAAAATCTTCTCCTCTGGAACCACTGGACCGATTGACTCGAAACTTGGTACACATGATCTACGGATCTGGGGCTCTCAGATTCCTATTTGAAAATTTGCTCCGTAAAACAAAATGGCCGCCTTTGACCAATCAAAATTTCCGGTTTTCAAATGACGAATTTGGACGGGCAAAGTAGCTACATATATGCATTGTAATATGGCGATCAAGAATATGCAAAAAATTTGATCCTCCGTCACGTGGTTTGGTCGCCATCTTGAATTTTGTCAGAAACAGATCACATCTTGTAGAGCCTATATCTCGGGAGCTACGAGAGGTACAGCCTTGTAGTTTGTAGCATTATGTTGTCCAGGAGCAGCGCTTTCGGAAATGTGCCAATCGTTTTCACCTATCTTCAATAGTTTTCGCGTTATTCTCCATTGTAATTCACCCAAATTTGTCAATTATCGGATTTTCATGTAACGGATTTTCATAGAGAAACTGACTATATTTATGTTGTAGGACACGCTGATGCTAAATATGGCAGATTCTGGTTGCTTGAGCCCACTAGATCTAATGAATACCCAAAGAAGAAGCCGATTGTTCAAATGCTTTGGCGGCCATCTTGGATTTACCGTAAACCTTTCAACATCTACTCCTGTGGAACCACTGAGGCGATTGATTCGAAACTTGGTACACATGATTAATGGATCTGGGACTCCCAGATTCCTATTTGAAATTTTGCTCCGTAAATTAAAATGGCCGCCATTGACCAATCAAAACTGTTGGATTTTCAAATAACGGATTTGGACGGGGAAAGTGATTACATACATGCATCCCGATATGACGATCACGAATATGTAAAGATTTTGCTCCTAGAGCACGTGGTTTGGCCGCCATCTTGAATTTTGTCAGAAACTGAACACATCTCTTAGGGACTATAACTCTGGAACTATAGGTGGTACAGCCTAGCACTTTGTTGCATTATTGCCCAGGAGCAGCTCTTTCGGAAATATGTCAACCATTTCAACGTAGGTTCAACGGTTTTCCTGCTATTCTCAGATGTAAATCACCCAAATTTGCGAATTGACGGATTGTTCTTCAGTGGTAACTATGTAGGTTAGATCTAAAAGGAAGCAAATGACGTTTTGCCAAATAGGGTGGCTTCCAGGTCTAAACTACTGCTGTTGGTTCATTGCCTGCGATATGTGCTTGCAACCCGAGGATTGCAGTTCGCTGCTATATTTCACATTACCCTTCCAACTCCAGTACGACATATGGGAGATGCTTTCGTTTCTCCATCATAGGATTCACCAAATGATGCCAGTTTTTTTATGAATATATTAACAGGTCTGACAAACAACGCAAGTCAGCCTTGAATTGACCTGATAAATAATGTTACGTCTAATTGGATTGTTGTGGGGAAAGCATTAGACTGACTCTGTACTGCAAACGATGACATACGTGTCCGTATAACAGCTACCTATCATGATTTGGTTGGTGTATTCATGCTGTTATAAATCGAGGAAAATGTCAAAGACAGTATATATTTTATACCATAATTTTTCATACGTTCATCTATAATGCGTTCTTTCTCTGTTAGTTTTCGTACGATATCTTTTTATGGGACCGAAGAGAGTCGATGAAAATGGCAGTCGTTAGTGAGTCGTTGGTATTATTTATGTGGTTATGTTGGATTCTATAACGCTTGTGTCTATAGAATCTAACCGTGCATTTATTATACTTTTAGCACGGTTATGTGAAATCAACACCCGTCAAGTGCAGGTGTGCATTGGAAGATTTCATTTCACAAGTCGGGTGAGAACAAGGACGGCTGCTTTCATAACAAGTAACAATTGAATAAAACAAACAAATAAATAACAATATGAAATTTCTTTCTCAAGTTTGACAGTTGTTTCCATCGTGAAATTAAGTGACAAAGCGACACAAATAGACATATATCCGACGTAATTTCCACACACCTGAATAAGCTGACAGTATCATTCCCCATTTGAGCATCCTCGCGGCCAGAGTATCAATCGATCTGTTGAGATCGATACACTGGCTTGGTTAGTTACTCATACGATTTCTGGATATAAATAGAGCAAGGGTTTTCCCCTGAATAAACCCAATCAGTGAACGCGCTAAGCTGGTTGATTAGGCCAATCCGCAGCGGGGTATGAGATGTGACAGGTTTCAATTTCATGGCGGGCCAAACTGTTTCGATGTCGAGCGGAAATCGACATCGGAAGTCAAAGCAAAAACCGCAGGCTGGGGATACCGACATGCTAATTCAAAACAAGCACGGGGATGAAATGTACGAGATTGTATAATAGAGCCATCGACTCAGAACTCATTCGAATCACCAAAAATGTCCAGGTAAACCCTTTGCGAGGATTTAGGATTTACTTGGACTTGTGAAGATGCATTTGGGAGACCACATACACTCGTTCACTGATATTGGCACGATGCCAACCGAGACGGGAGCATCATGCCAATATCAGTGGACGAGTTTTTCCAACAAAGGGGAGAAAGGATGTCAAAGTTTTCTATTTAATTTCAACCTTTCGTTATAATCTTGTTGAAAGTCAATTTGAGTGGTGCAATAAAATAGAAATAATGATTTCACCGGCGTGCTCAATGGTTATTTTACGCACAGTATAGTTTGGGAAAGTTGATGAATATCATGGCGCGGGCCTTCCACTTGCTCTTAAATGTAAGCCTTCCAAATAAACTGCGTTAAATAAAAAAAAACGTTTCAAGACCCTTATAATCTGATCTTCAAGCAATCTGGTTTGTCAGCACAATCGTCCATGAGCATATCAATACATATGCGATAGTTATAGCGTACTTATTGTCGTTTGAGTTACATTTCGTCGGTGTAGCGTATAGTTAATGGGATTCTAGCATTATTAAAGTGACACTGTTTCATGTTTGAAATTACCTACTTGTAACAGAGCAGATCTAATGCTGCCATTTTATAGTGCTGTCCCACTGAAATGTCATGCCGTAGGCAGACTTGAAACCCTACTCAGTCACATTATACTGACACCGAGTGAACCAGTCCTTGCTCTATTATCGTAATGCTTAGCGTGAGCGAGGAAGCAACAAGTTCCATTTTCAGGTCTTAAGTATGGCCCGGCCTGGGATCGAACCCGGGACCTACCGCTTAAGGCCGACGCTGCGGTTTGTGCTGTTAAAATAAAACCCAGGTCTGTGCCAAAAGGGATATAAATGCAGTACACGTGATTTTGTGTGAAAATAAATCAGACTGTTGGCTGCTGAAATAGTTTTGGCATAATACGATAGAAGATCATTATCATAAATCAAGCTCTTCCAGAATACAAGAAAAAATAATATAAAAATCCGCTTCGCCATCCACTCACTGTTTGATTCAGAGAACATTGAACAGTTCAAGGGATGTCACTCAGTGTTTCCGAGTTGACCAAAAGCATAAAACATTGACGCATTCGCGAACGGGTTCTTCTCCGGTCCTGACAAAACCGGTTTGAAACATCACATATACAACATCTGTCAGAATGACAACCTGACCCAGATCTCCAAAACTAGTCCAATATAATATTACATAGCCACCGACAAATCTCTCAGTTGAGGGAGGCTTCATCAGTCGATGTGATCAATCGTGGTAGATTATACAATGAAGGCGGCGCAATTCTCAGTCCGTCCAGGTTTGGTAATGATAGGGTTATCGTCTACTCTTTACGTCGGTCCATCCCGAGAAAATCGCTCAGAAAAAAAAAACACTGGACATGGTTCTGCAAATGGAGAATTTGGAAGCTATTTTACCTGAAGAACAGGGTAGAAATCGACAAGCCGAAAATAAGTTACAAACGGAGATGACTGGCTTGAAAGAGTGATTGGAGAAGATCGAGATCGGTTTGGGGAAATTTTTACTTATACGTCCCCCGTTGCTTACTATATTTAACGTCTACTTCTCTTTCCCATCCGAATAATCTTAATAAATTAATATCCTATCAATGCATCACAATCGTACATGTATATGTAAGCGACATATCCAGATGGGGAGCAGATAAGATTTAATTTTAATTAGAATGCCATCCGTCAAAGGCCAATCGATAACTCCACATGGAGAACGGTTGTCTCATTTATTATGGACAGAAGATTTCTTAATCTTGTCAGAAAAATGTGAATGGTCTTCAACACTGTCTAGATTATACTTTAGTAAATATTGCGAAACTTGGTATCTCCATTTTAATGAAGACAAGTCGAAATTTATGGTAATCGCCCAAGGTACGAAACTCGAGGACATCGTATGCCTTTCTTCCAAGGTGGTTACCTAGATGTAACTAGCAGCGACACCTATCTGGGATGTATCTTGACTCTTATGGTGAATATAACCCTGCAAATGACGCAAAAATGGGGCTAGAACATTATTCAAAATACACAAAACAGTTTGAGGAAAAAAATTCCTTCCTGTAATATGTGACAAGTTATTTAATACTTTGGTTAAACCAGCTGAATTATATACAAATGTGAAATTTCGAGGTCCAAGTTGGATGTAGTCTGAGATCTTGTTAAATTTATTGATTTGTGTGAATCGGAACCATAAAAAATACTGCATAACATTTTTTACAAATTAAACTTACTGGTCAGCACACAACAAACATGGCTTCCAAATCTGACCTTGCTCGTATCTCTTTACAACCTGATTAAAACTCAGACTTAATAACCGCTCCTCTGTCGGACATGTCGCTAATTAAGATCTGGGACAGTCTGTATTTTAAATCTGTCGCACATGTCAGACTGGCAACTAATCGCAGTCTAGTTCCAACTGGAACCTAATGATACTGTCAATAGGTTCCACGTACATCCAACCACCATTGTAATGTAGAAGCCCGAATCGTATAAACAATGATTTAGTTGCTCCTTACCATGCATTTTCCGATAAAACGTATCCTGAACTAGTCTGAATCGTCCAAATATGGTACAAAATAATTAAAGGCATACTGTATATACGAATTATGGCAGGCTGGACATTTTATACCATGGTACAAAATAATTACAGGCATCCTGTAAATACGAATTATGGCAGGCTTGGCATTTTATACCATGGTACAAAATAATTACAGGCATCCTGTAAATACGAATTATGGCAGGCTTGACATTTTATACCACGGTATATATTATTTACAAGCATCTTGTAAATGACGAATTGTGGCAGGGTTGGTCAACCATACGTATCATTATTGCTCTAACACAAGGTGCACGAATGTCAATCTGACCTGGATCTTTGAAATAGGGACGATATGATATTTTATAGAACCGCTGGGATATTTCAGGCTTCATCGACAGTATATGTTTAATCCGCAAAGTTCACAGCAAGAAGAAGACCATGTTTCACTCTGTTTTAGTTTGCGTAGTACTGGTTGGATTGTCGTCAGGTCTTAACACCGGTCCGTTCAACCATTCAAATCGACGGAAGCGTTCTGAAAATCTTCTGACTCAAACGGTTATCCGACTGGAGAATCTTAAAATTATTTTAGATGCAGAACAATTCAAAAATAGACAGTTACGAACCGAGATGACTGAAATGAAAGAGAGATTGGAGAAGATCGAGTCTGGCGTTGAGGAGAATCTGAAAACTATTTTAAATGAAGAACAGTTCAAAAATAGAAAGTTGCAAACCGAGATGACTGAAATGAAAGAGAGATTGGAGAAGATCGAGTCTGGCGTTGAGGAGAATAGTTGCCCGTGTCGAGAGATGATAAGCACACAGTCGTCCCTTTCTAACATTCAGGTGTCTAACATTGAAGAAGGCCTGCGCCGGGAGAAAGCAAGCAGACATACAATCGAAAATGAGTTTGAACTTTTGAAAGCTGGACAAAAGGATGATCAGAATACACTGGTGACTTTAGACAAGAAGATCAAGGAGGTACAAACAAACATGTCAACAATATTGCCCGACTGTGCGGAGAAATGCCAAGTTGGTCGTATTAAACTGGTAACTTTAGACAAGGAGGTGAGAGCTTTAAAGACTAACATGTCGAACATCGTGTCGCTCTACAAGAAAGCACATGCCGATAGAATTAAACAGAAAGTGTGCCGACCAGAGTTCATAACACTACAGACAGGGTGTTATTATTTTGGATTTGGGCTGACACGAAATTACGACGAGGCGAGAACGGAGTGTCAAAAAAAGGAATCGAGTCTTGTGTCGATTGAAACGGTGACAGAAAGAGGCGTAATTGTAGAATATCTTCGGGGACGTACTCCATATGGATTTCTGACGAGCGGAAAAAAGATATTAGGAGAATGGAAATGGATCGGGGATAATAATCAACAGTCGAGTATATCAACAGATGTCCTGAATAATTGGTATCCGGGTAGACCTACTGACAAGACTGGATACGACTGTCTGTATTTCTCCAGTGAGAGCGGACAATGGATGGATTATCCCTGCAGTCTATATCGATTTGTCTGTGAAATATAAAATATATTCGTACGTATTATGTTAGATATACCAATCATTTCGATGAATGACGGACTAGAGGGTAATATGAAGGTATACGGACAGTCAACAGCCGTGTTAGCTCTGGTGGACTGTTCTCTTCTATATGTACGTATGTATACAGTACTATATCATATATATCAGATATAGCTATGGATTAATGACGGACTAGAGAGTAATATCTGGAGAAGGTATATGGACAATTAACAGTCGTGTTACCGGTGGACTGTTCTCTTCTATATGTACGTATGTATACAGTACTATATCATATATATCAGATATAGCTATGGATTAATGACGGACTAGAGAGTAATATCTGGAGAAGGTATATGGACAATCAACAGTCGTGTTAACTCTGGTGGACTGTTCTCTTCTATATGTACGTTTGTATACATTATATATATCAGATATAGCTATCATATATATCAGATATAGCTATGGATTAATGACGGACTAGAGAGTAATATCTGGAGAAGGTATATGGACAATCAACAGTCGTGTTAACTCTGGTGGACTGTTCTCTTCTATATGTACGTATGTATACATTATTATATCATGTATACCAGATATAGCTATGGATTAATGACGAACTAGAAAGTAATATCTGGAGAAGGTATATGGACAATCAACAGTCGTGTTAACTCTGGTGGACTGTTCTCTTCTATATGTACGTAATGTATACATTATTATATCATGTATACCAGATATAGCTATGGATTAATGACGAACTAGAAAGTAATCTCTGGAGAAGGTATATGGACAATCAACAGTCGTGTTAACTCTGGTGGACTGTTCTCTTCTATATGTACGTTTGTATACAGTACTATGGATTAATGACGGACCAGAAGGTAATATCTGGAGAAGGTAAATGGACAATCAACAGTCGTGTTAACTCTGGTGGACTGATCTCTTCTATATGGACGTTTGTATACAGTACTATATCATATATATCAGATATAGCTATGGATTAATGACGGACTAGAGAGCTATATCTGGAGAAGGTATATGGACAATCAACAGTCGTGTTAACTCTGGTGGACTGTTCTCTTCTATATGTACGTAATGTATACATTATTATATCATGTATACCAGATATAGCTATGGATTAATGACGAACTAGAAAGTAATATCTGGAGAAGGTATATGGACAATCAACAGTCGTGTTAACTCTGGTGGACTGTTCTCTTCTATATGTACGTTTGTATACAGTGCTATGGATTAATGACGGACCAGAAGGTAATATCTGGAGAAGGTAAATGGACAATCAACAGTCGTGTTAACTCTGGTGGACTGATCTCTTCTATATGGACGTTTGTATACAGTACTATATCATATATATCAGATATAGCTATGGATTAATGACGGACTAGAGAGTAATATCTGGAGAAGGTATATGGACAATCAACAGTCGTGTTAACTCTGGCGGACTGATCTCTTCTACATATACGTATATATACAGTACTACATCATGTATATCATATATAGCTATGGATTAATGACGGACTGGAGAGTATAATATCCGGAGACTGTATATGGACAATCAAGAGTCGTGTTACCTCTGATGGACCGTTCTCTTCTATATGTACGTATGTATACAGTACTATATCATGTACCGTATATCTGATATAGCTATGGATTAATGACGGACTAGAGAGTAATATCTGGAGAAGGTATATGGACAATCAACAGTCGTGTTAGCTCTGGTGGACTGTTCTCTCCTATATGTACGTATGTATACAGTACTATATCATGTACTGTATATATGATATAGCTATGCATTAACGACGGACTAGAGAGTAATATCTGGAGAATGTATATTGACATTCAACAGTCATATTAACTCTGGTGGACTGGTCTCTTCTACATGTGCGTATGTATACAGTACTATATCATGTACCGTGTATCAGATATAGCTATGGATTAATGACAGACTAGAGAGTAATATCTGGAGAAGGTATATGGACAATCAACAGTCGTGTTAACTCTGGTGGACTGTTCTCTTCTACATGTGTGTATGTATACAGTACTATATCATGTACCGTATATCAGATTTACATGTAGCTATGGATTAATGACGGACTAGAGAGTAATATCTGGAGAAGGTATATGGACAATCAACAGTCGTGTTAACTCTGGTGGACTGTTCTCTTCTACATGTGCGTATGCAGTACTATATCATATGTATCAGATACATCTATGGATTAATGACGGACTAGAGAGTAATATCTGGAGAAGGTAAATGGACAATCAACAGTCGTGTTAACTCTGGTGGACTGTTCTCTTCTATATGTACGTGTGCATACAGTACTATAGCATGTATATCAGATATAGCTATGGATCAATGACGGGCTAGTGGGTGATATCCGGAGAAGGTATATGGACAACCAACAGTCGTGTTATCTCTGGTGGACTGTTCTCTTCTATATGTACGTATGTATGCAGTACTATATCATGTATATCAGATATAGCTATGGGTCAATGACGGACTAGAGGGTGATATCCGGAGACTGTATATGGACAATCAACAGTCGTGTTATCTCTGGTGGACTGATCTCTTCTACACATACGTTTGTATACAGTACTTTATCATGTATACCAAAGATAGCTATATGGATTAATGACGGACTACAGGGTGATATCCGGAGACTGTATATCAGGGCCGTAGCCAGGATTTACTGAGGGGTGGTTCGCCACCACTCGAAAACGGCACATCAGAGGGTTCGTTGTATTGGAGAAGGGGCAAATAGGGGGTTCGCTTCAGTTTGAAAAGGGCATTTATATGAGAAAAATATATAATATTTCCGAAAGGGAGGGTTTTCCCGAACGGGTAAAAGAGAACGGGTTGTAGACTTGTAAAGCTTGGTTTTCATCATCTTCTTTCTGCATACCGTACCGGTACCTTATTCAGCATGGCTTATTCAATGAGCAATAGTATTATAAATAAATATTCACATGTTACAATAGGAATAATTTGTTTGTTCTTATTCACTCTCATCTTGAACTGCATGGTACTTTAGACATTTTAGATAATGGAGTCATGGGAAATTTCCATTTGCGGTTTACTTTCAATGGCTTGTACATCAAACTTTAATGGAGAATATCACTATTACATCTATTTATTTATTTATTTATTTGTCATATTTATGACCAGCAGAACCATCAGTGCCGAAGCTATGTTCTCCCTATCTCTGCTAGAGACGCATCTTTCTAGGTTTGCTCATGAAAGCACAATTTCGTTGCGCACACTTCGTGTGCGGAGATATCCAAGTTACACATTTATGACGAGCGGAAAGAGGATATCAGGAGAAATGAATCGGGGATAGCAATCAGCAGTCTAGCATAGCATCCGAAGTCCTGGTTAATCGTAGTCTCAACTGTTCTTGTCAATCATGCCTGCGGCCAGGCATTATTGGTGGGAACGGTTAATTATGGCTAAGATGGTTTGAGTCCTGGTAAATTGTCTGTATTTTGGCGCTATAACATGGCTCAGTGGTACGATTATACCTGCAACGATTCAGTTAAAATTATCTGTGAAATATAATATAATATATATTCGTACGATATTAAGTGGAAGTAAAGGAGCCGATAAATGCCTGATGACCTCTGACTTTTGTGTGTCAGCTCTGGTCCAGAGGTCACGGTCACTATAGTTCCCTCGAATATAATTGAGTGCACGTGACTGCCTCTACCTCTTAGTAGGAGTATAACTCCTCATGAAGAAAGAAAATTATTGGCTTCAGATATACATGTTTTATATACCGCAAACAGTGTTTTTCCCCTGAATAAAGCAAAAAAAACTTTGGTATGTGACATGTCCCCCTCAAATGTGTTAATACTGACACAAAAAATTCATGATTTTGGGGGCAAAGTGACTTTGACAATTGACATTGTCCTAAATTTTGTAACTGACACATCGACTCCCCTTAATGTATCTACTGAGATAATTAATTGCGATTTGTAGCGATGTCATGATTTTGGGATTTGACCTTGACCTTTTGACCTTGACCTCAGTTTTGGTATGGGACACCTCACCTCCCCCTTATGTATCTACTGACAACAAAAAATGTGATTTTTAATTATTTCTCTTTTTTTGGGGTCACTGTGACCTTTGACCTTAATTTTGGTGTGCGACACATTTTTTCTTCTAACGAATCCGCCTGGTGTATCCACTCACAAAAAAAACCCCACAACTGTGGATAGAAAACTGCCATGGACATGGACCGGATACGAACAGTTCAATGATTTTCTGATTTTTCTCCTAGAGTATCAACTCACAAAAATCGGAACTACATGTATAGATAGAGCACTGTCCTATAGATATAGATCGGACACGAACGGACGGACGTTCCAACCGACGGGCGGACGTCCGGACGTCCGAGACGGGCAGACGGAAGTCACCATCACATGATACGTCCGCTTGTATGTGCATCCATTCAAAGTTTCTGGAATTCTGTGATTGAAGGAGAACTTGTCTGAACGTTTTTTTCCCCGTCTACCTTTCCCCCATGATGTCTTCTTTGTGAAGGTGCGTGCTTTACGGGAATAATTCATTTTCTGTAGGAAATGGAGTGTTTTTTACCAAATGCAGGGCGCCGCCATTAGATACGTCAAGGTGCATTCCACACCTGAATGATGTGCGGTTAAAAATAGGCACTGGTTCGGGTGTTCGGTCTTAAATATATGCAAAATCTTTAACAAAACCCTTGTAAAGGTATATATTTTCCGAATGGACACACTCATGCCATTATTCCAGGAGACAAGTGAGCTATTGAAATTGAAAAGGAAAGACGTGCAATCCTCCTTAAGCCTTCAAATTTTATGAAAAACTCCATAAAATGTACGAAAATGTGTCAAATTCTTGTTAGACATGTGAATGTTTCTCCGTCCAAAGTGCATTTAAAAAAAGTGTGGGGGGGGGGGGGAAACAGGGGCTTGACCTACTCCTTTTTTGTAAAATTTTATACCCATCAAGGAATCATCATTTTCGTTTGCCGAAAAAGTGAGGATTTTGGCCTGCCAGATATTCTATTCCGGAAACGATTAACTCTGTAGTGGCGCGTAGGTGCGATCAGCAAGCTATTGTTGTATCCTCGTTTGAAGAAATGGTTACGTCCAGCTGGGTGATACTACATATATCAGTTAGTAGAAAGGGAAGAAGAATTACCATGCTGTCAAAAACAGGCGACATTCCTTATTATAACATTAGGCCACTCTGTGCGAAACCATGGCAAGTGTGGAGTGCACCCTCATAGTTGAGGTGAACTTACGTCAGAGTTGAGGAACAATGACGTCTGAGTTGAGTAGAAGTAAGGTTAGCATTGTGGGGAAAAACACGCGATGCTATCAATGAGGTCACCGCTGTTACGTCGCATGGAACAAGAACAACGTCACAGTAAATATAACCTCGTTTTCGTGTACAAAAAAGATAGCGTCCTGCAGCCAATCTTTGCAAATTAAACACATCCCAAGTTAACCCGTCGAATTGATTATTTCCTCGAAACACATTACTTCATGGAGTATTTATATAGTGTCGATTGCTGAAGACAAATGATGCTGAGGAGACTTCTTTAATATCGTACATTGGCGGCAAAATACGATCGTCGCATGCAAGCTCTGTGGCGCTACGTTTCGTACGTAATTTGTGTCCAATCCTCCTTAACTCGAGGCTGGAGACCGAGTGAATATCATGTGTTTTACATCCCCATATTCTTCAAATGAACAGACACAATCAAACCGTGACTGAAATACATAATTTGGAACTACTTGGAAATTCATCTGGATAAAGAATAATGGTTAGGATTTTATCTATAGAGCATCATCGTGTCTTTCTAATGCAGAAGCAAAGTAACTCCGAATAAACTTAATAAACGCATGGTGACAGTCTCAATATTTCGACAAAATTTTATTTGTCATCATCAGGATGTGAAAATTTTGTCGAAATATTGAGACTGTCACCATGCGTTTATTAAGTTTATTCGGAGTTACTTTGCTTATAATGCCAAGCTTATCAGTGGATCAACACGATTTTGTGTCTTTCTAACAACACTGAAAACTGTTGACCGCTTCGGTCTTTCAGGAAAACATACTGAGTTTTCATTATTTCATACACATTGGAAACTGGTGCAAACTGTAACGAAATACGACTTTCGATTATTGATGCGGAGATTCTTTTAATGTCGACGGTTGAATATAGAGTGTCGGAACTGACGTTTGCTATTTGGGCTGGCGTATAAAAATATGTATACCGATATTGATGTGGCTGTCAAATTTGGTGATCAAATAACAGATTTCTTTTTCATTAAATAAATTAGATAAACATTTGGGGATAACCTATGGCTTTCGTTGCTTAATATATTTATCGTCTACCCATCCGACAAATGTCAATCGATAACTCTGCATGGTGAACAGTTGTCTCATTTATCATGGACAGAAGATTTCTTAATCTTGTCAGAAAATGTGAATGGTCTTCAACACTGTCTGGATTATACTTTGGTAAATAATGCGAAACTTGGCATCTTCAAGTGAATGATGACAAGTCGAAATTTATGGTAATCGTCCAAGGTAGGAAACTTGAGAACATCTTATGCCTTTCTTCCAAGGAGGTTACTTAGATGTAGCTAGCAGCGGCACCTGTCTGGGATGTATTGGACACTTATGCTAAATATAACCCTGCAAATGACGCAAAAGAGGGAGATAAAACATCATTCAAAATACACCAAACAGTTTGAGGAAAAATTACTTCCTGTACCATGTGACAAGTTATTTAATACTTTGGTTAAACCAATTGAATTATACAAATGTCCAAGTTGAATGTAAAACACAGACTGCGAGACTTAAATTTTGATTCTTTATGGTTTATCGTTTATTGCTCTAACACAAGCTGTCAAAATGTGAGTCTGACCCGGATCTTTAAAACTGGGGCGATATAATGTTACCGAACCGCTGGTAATCTGTCAGGCTTCTTCAAGGTTAGTGAACGGATGGATGGATGGACGTTCTTTGGCACTCCATCGCGCTGCGGTGGGCATTGGTCGTGCGAACACGCCGTGCAACCCGTTTCTCCCAACCCGCTCTTAACAGTGCCACATAGACACTGTGTAATCCCCACATTCTTATTAAACAATATACCTTCTCCACATTCAACACAACCTTATACTCTTCTTTTCCCATAACTACAGAAGTATCACATAATATTTCCATCTGTCAAGCTCCCTCATTCTCGCTTATCGGATCGATTCTAGTGGTAACTTTTACCAAGTATCACCATTGACACTCGTAATTAAATCTTCCGATATCCACCCATCCTCCCCATCCACTCAACATTTACTATATCATCCATCGAATTCAGTGAAAATGACTTAACCTCGCTCTCAACCCTTTTTCACGACGTTTGGATCCTATTCCATTTCACACCCGGAAACACCACGTGTGCCCCAGTAAGTCAGTTAATCTGTTATGGACCGAAGCCTATTCTTACAATGACCTGGAGTGTGCACAATAGAGTGTGTTTAGTCCAGAAAGTTGGCAACAAGAAGGCGATGTTTTACTCAGGTTTTGTTTGTTTAGTACTGGTTGGATTGTCGTCAGCTCTTGACAACGGTCTGTAGCAACTGCTACTGACACAGTTATGTCATTAGCAGTCTTCAGGTCGCCAGCTAGAGTCGTTTGGGTGGGAAGGGGGTTGGGGGCGGAACAGCCAAGGTAGAGCTAATAAATTAATATCCTATCAATGCTCCCCTATCGTATAGGATCTTAATTATTTCAATTGAATTGCTCATCCCATGAATATTTAATACAATTATGACATCGTGGACACCAATCCACTTGTGGGAGGGGAGATAGGGTCCCCGTGTCTGTTATCCCAATCTTCACACCACAGACCCTCAAAACAATAGTATTTTCTGGGGTGGGGGGTGGTCGGTGGTTTTAGGGTGAAGTTTCGAAATATGGTGTCTCTATACATAACCCCATGCTTTATATAAAAATGCACCAAGGTCTGAAACGGTAGCGTTGGTAGAAGTTTTCCCCTGTTTTAGGGGTAAGGTCCGTGAACCGCTTTTTATATTTTCGGGGATAAATCCTCATTTTACAAGCACCCGGCCATGGCTTGATGACCCTGGAGAGCGCTACACTTTGACACCTAACTCGACCCAATCGGTCCAATAGGGGCCCCTCTCGCCCCTGAAGATTGCCGAAAATTCCAGATGATTCTCACGAAACCCCGCGTAGTTGGGACTACATTCTGTCCGCGGAAGCTTCTCCACACGACCGCATCACCGCCAGATCGCATCACCGCGAAGGAATACATGCCCCTAAGGTCACGTGACCGGATGTGATGTCACACACTTCGGAACTTGCGCAGAACCCACACCTGCGCAGACCTCCCCGTGACCCCCCCGTTTTTGGGGGTTTTCTGCGCATGCGCAGTGACGAGCCATAACATATAGATGTCCTCTATATACAACTATCGTGTCTCTGCATCGTGTGGTAATCAACTTGTAAAGACACAGACAGAGAGACATACATTACGTTATACCGTAATGTATGTATGCATCACCACACATTACAGCTTCAAGAATACGCAACATCTAATAATGTATATATTTTATGAACAATAGCGTTCATTTTTCAATTGAAATTTTATGAAAACTGTTTGACATATCTCAAACTTGATGGTATACCTTGATCAAGGACAATTGAACTAGTAAACAGCGTCTCAGTTTTTTAAATGCCTGTCTAGTTCAATTTTTATAGCATTTTAACTTGAATGAATTGAAAAAAGAATTAATAATCTTACAACTTTCTACATTAAAAGCTGAATAATTCAAAACAAGCCCAAAAAACTGAGGCGCCATGGACTAGCTCGCAACGTTCATAGGAGACAGGCCAAATTTTACAAGCGTAATCAAATACTTTTCGAGAAACACTAGATGAAAACTTGAAGTTTGACGAAAAAAAAGAAGGAATGCTAGAAATGGTCCAAAAACCGTCCGGCTTTACATTTATTCTTTCTCTCTCAAAAATCATTTCATATGCTGGAAAGTAACACAGTTTCTCACAGACATTTTTCATCATCTCTCTATGATTAACTAGAGCCTTAGGCGCTGAAACGGGGCTATTTAAATGCAAAATAGGCTGTTGGAATAATTCCACTAACTCTTTGATGTTCAGTCCCCATGGCAAAGAGCCATACAATTTGTAGTCTCACACATTTCTCTCAATAAGGTACTAGGTACACCCCTTTTGTTTGGAAGTTTAGAAATTCTGACAATGGTTGTATGCAGACTTGAACATGTATAGCACTGCATGCTATCTAAAGATTGGAGTTTGACCCTATCAAGTAACCCTATCAGCTAAGTGAACCAAGCCATTGACCTAGGTCATGCATGTGCCATACATGTGACTATGCTCTGAATGGTATAGAGGGTCTGGTGGTGGGGATGTTTGTGTTATAGTTCAAAAGTTACATGCCATGTTTTTAATTTCTGCAAGAATGGAAGCCTAGAAAATTAGAATTTCTTGCCAACATGGCAAACATATGATAAGTCTGCCGTAAACTATTTTCTTCTGTATTTGTTAAGTGTTCTAAGTCAAGTTATTATCAACCAGTGAGTTATGACATCCTTTCAGGAAAACACTCTGAGTCAACCTCTGAATAGTATCTATTTTGTATTCATGCTCTAAAGCAGGAAATCTCTGTGAAAATGACATATGAACAAATATAAGTATAGCAGAAAATATTTAACTTCATTAATATAGACCAGGTGAAACAAAATCTAGCAAAAATAGTTGACCAAACTATCTGCAGTAGCTGAATAACTTGAGGACTCTTTTCTTCTGCTCTTCCTCTCAAAGCCTAAAGCAGTTAAATAAACAACCAGTCACCCTGGCAACGGTACCAAATGTGCTCAAGTTTTTCATGACTACAATACAGGACCATTTGTCCCTACGGGACTAAATAGCCCCGTGAAAACAGATTTATATTTTGGTACCGGTAACCGACCCCTTCAGCAGCTGGTTGTGTTTATGATATTGAATCAAAGTCTCCATCCGGTATTGTAAATCTGGGTGAAAAAGTCGACACAGCATAACAAACTTCTCGCACACTGGCAGGTTTTTCAGGTTTTAAAAGCAGGATACTCTTGACTTCCCAGAGAAAAGCATTTCGCGCTACGTTTTCGTCGAAGAAGAAGGCCCCGGATGTAATGTAGATACAAAGTTGTAAAATTGTATCAGCTTTCAACCATCTGATAGCTCACATGTTCAGTCTTTAATAATTAATAAGACGATGTGGAAAAACACGGGAGGTAACTGTGTCTACAAGGATGTGAAATTGTGAATGTGATGTGGTGACTACCGATGTACTCCGGTGAATGATTAAGGGATTGTACACAGGAGCTCGTTACCGTTCTCAATTGGTTAATTATGTTGATTGTGGGTCGGGGTCGTGAATAATATTTACAACCTCGATACCCAGATCACCATAATTAAATAGTTAACAATGGTAACGAGCTCCTGTTAGCTTGTAGTCCAAAATCGTTAGCCAAATGCAGGGCAACGCCATCAAATACGTCATAGTTGAGGTGAACTTTTGTCAGAGCTGGGGAACAATGACGTCTGAGTTGAGTAGAAGTAAGGTTAGCATTGTAGCGAAAAACACGTGACGCTATCAATGACGTCGTCTCTGTAACGTCACATGGAACAAGAACAACGTTACTGCAAATATAACCTCGTTTTCGTGTACAAATATGGTGGCGCCCTACAGTCAATCTTTGGGTGCACTCCACACTCCACACTAAGCTAATTTCATAATAAGGAAGGTCGCCTGTTCTTGACAGCATGGTAATTCTTCTTCCCTTTCTACTAGCTGATATCTGTAGTATCACCCTGCTGAACGTAACCATTTCTTCAAACGAGGATATAACAATTGCTTGCTTATCGCATCTATGCGCCACTACAGAGTTAATGGTTTCCGGAATTGAATATCTGGCAGGATAAACTCTTCAGGAAAATGATGATTCCCTTATTTCGATAAAATTTTACATAAAACGAGTAGGTCGAGAAACTTTCACAAGTCTAACAAGAAAATCATATCGTTTGTTTTCTCTGGATGGTGGGTCGAATTTGGCACATTTTCGTACATTTTATGGAGTTTTTCAGAAAAGTTGAAGAAGGTTCAATGAGGATTGCACGTCTTTCCGTTTCAATTTGAATAGCTCACTTGTCTCCTGGAATAATGGCATGGGTGGGCCCATTCAGAAAATATATACTTTCACAGGGGTTTTGTTAAAGATTTTACATGTATTTGAGGCCGAAGACCCGAACCCATGTCTATTTTAACCGCACATCATTTAGGTGTGGAATGCACCCTTTGCAAACTAAACACATCTCAAGTTAGTCCATTGAATGGACTATTTTCTCGAAACACATTACTTCATGGAGTATTGTATATAGTGCCGATTCCTGGAGACAAATGATGCTGAGGAGACTTCTTTAATATCGTACATTGGCGGCAAAATACGATCGTCGCATGCAAGCTCTCTGGCGCTACGGTTCGTAATTTGTATCCAATTTCCCTTAACTCGGTGTTCAAATGAACAGACGCAATCAACGCGTGACTGAAAAACATAATTTGGAACTACTTGCAAATTTTATCTATAGAGCATCATCATGTCTTCCCGACATCACCGGAAACTGTTGATCGCTTCTGTCTTTCAGAAAAACATACTGAGTTTTCATTATTTCATATACATTGGAAACTGGTGCAAACTGTAACGAAATACGACTTTGATGCGGAGATTCTTTTAATGTCGACGGTTGAATAGAGTGTCGGAACTGACGCTTGCTATTTGGGCTGGCGTATAAAAATATGTATACCAATATTGATGTGGCGGTCAAGTTTGGTGATCAAATAACAGATTTCTTTTTCATTAAATAAATTAGATAAACATTTGGGGATAACCTATGGCTTTCGTTGCTTAATATATTTATCGTCTACCCATCCGACAAATGTCAATCGATAACTCTGCATGGTGAACAGTTGTCTCATTTATTATGGACAGAAGATTTCTTAATCTTGTCAGAAAATGTGAATGGTCTTCAACACTGTCTGGAGTATACTTTGGTAAATAATGCGAAACTTGGCATCTTCAAGTGAATGATGACAAGTTGAAAGGAGATGGTATTGTAAGGCGGGGGTTTGCCCACAGCCAGCCGTCTCATAGGAATGTACATTTCTTCTCTCCATCTGTCAATCACAATGCAATGTACAACTTGTCGTCGGCGGCAACTGTCAATCAACGGACTGAATTTTGTTACGATCCCTGATAGCTTCACATTTGGGACGAAACATGATAGCTTCACATATGTTCGGTACCAAGGCATTATTATTTCACCAAGTTGCAGTCGATTTTACATGCGCATATTGGGGAATAAATACACAATTTAGGCGAATATATTGCCGTTGTAACATGTTGCGACTGATCGTTCGATTTCAACGTTTGACTAGCCCGTAATGTCCACACGGTATCGTATCCTCGGTAAAAAATATTTATTTTACTTTTAGGTGGTTCATAATGATAGCCTAAAATCCTATTTCAGATATACTGAATGCATTTTTTCTTTCTTTTTTTACAAAAATGAGAAAGATTGAAATAACTTCACACGTCACACATGTTGCCCTCCTGGGATTCGAACTCGGTAAAAGAAAATTGGAGGCGCTTGTGATCTAACGTGCGTATCCACTACACCACGACATACGAACAACTGAAACAGACGATTTTGTCACTTTAATCTACTTACGAAAACTTCAAACGTTATGAATTATAACTTTTCATTTTTGAGTATGAAGGACTCCCTGGACCAAGAAGATCTTCCAGCAGTGGGGATATAATGTTAAAACACAACACCAGGTTAAATGGCGTTTTGGTCCAAGGGGTCCTTCGCGTGTAAATGCGTGTCTGACTGACTCGATTTAGACCCATTTTTCACGAAATAGCACAAGCTGTGGATTTCAGTTTCATGTGATAACTATAATCATAACGCAATCGCCCTAAAACATTCACATATTGTGTACTTATATTTTCTCTTGCCGTTACATTAAAACACAAGTATTTTTAAGACAATTTATTTTTTCGATTTCAACTGCACCACGTATAGGCCAAAATCCCGCCTTATCGTACCATCACCTTTATGGTAATCGTCCAAGGTAGGAAACTTGAGAACATCTTATTTAGATGTAGCTAGCAGCTGCGCCTGTCTGGGATGTATTTGGACACTTATGCTAAATATAACCCTGCAAATGACGCAAAAGAGGGAGATAAAACATCATTCAAATTATACCAAACAGTTTGAGGAAAAATTACCTGTACTATGTGACAAGTTATTTAATACTTTGGTTAAACCAATTGAATTATACAAATGTGAAATATCGAGGTCCAAGTTGAATGTAAAACACAGACTGCGAGACTTAAATTTTGACTCTTTATGGTTTATTGTATATTGCTCTAACACAAGCTGTCAAAATGTGAGTCTGACCCGGATCTTTAAAACTAGGGCGATATAATATTACAGAACCGCTGATAATCTGTCAGGCTTCTTCAAGGTTAGTGAACGGATGGATGGATGGATGTACTTTGGCACTCCATCGCGCTGCGGTGGGCATTGGTCGTGCGAACACGCCGTGCAACCCGTTTCCCCCTACCCGCTCTTAACAGTGCCACATAGACACTGTGTAATCCCCACATTCTTATTAAACAATATACCTTCTCCACATTAAACACAACCGTATACTCTTCTTTTCCCATAACTACAGAAGTATCACATAATATTTCCATCTGTCAAGCTCCCTCATTCTCGCTTATCGGATCGATTCTAGTGGTAACTTTTACCAAGTATCACCATTGACACTCGTAATTAAATCTTCCGATAACCACCCATCCTCCCCATCCACTCAACATTTACTATATCATCCATCGAATTCAGTGAAAATGACTTAACGTCGCTCTCAACCCTTTTTCACGACGTTTGGATCCTATTCCATTTCACACCTGGAAACCCCACGTGTGCCCCAGTTAGTCAGTTAATCTGTTGTGGACCGAAGCCTATTCTTACAATGACCTGGAGTGTGCACAATATAGTGTGTTTAGTCCGCAAGGTTGGCAACAAGAAGGCGATGTTTTACTCAGGTTTTGTTTGTCTATGTAGGACTCGGAATATTTCACTCACTTCCACAGATGACATAAGTCAATATTTTCTGTTGACATGGGGTATCATCAGTTTATTTATTATTCCACGAGTATCCATTAAACAGTTTCGGATGGTGTGAGTATGAGATTACGGTACATAAGTTGGGACTGCAGCAGAATTACGATAGCGGGATATTAAGACCCTGAAAAACAGAAATAATAGGAATTAGTTTCCTATGTACCAGTTACCCTCAAGTTAATTCATCTAACTGGCGAACACTGAAGAAATATACATAGTGATCTATGGTACGGAAGTAAAGGGTTAATCGCATAATGTATGCAGGTCGTATGGTCAATATTCATAGCGAACACATTAACCTACACGGACTACTTTACACAGCGATAAAGTTAATGACGGGGTTAATATTCAGGAAGAATGGGTTAACCCTCATCAATAATGTTACATAACAATAGGGTCAAGATTCAAAGAGAATGGGTAAACCCTAACACACTTCTCATAAAAGTTCGGAACACTAGGTTCAATCCAGATGTGACCTTCAGGTTCATAATGTAGTACCATCTAATTCAGGAATCAATAAATTCATGACTAATTATAATTAATAATAATTACTTCATGTATACTTTCAATACAAAATTTGGGTATGGGACTTTATAACCAATAATAGAGAGATCAGAGTATGCAGCCACATGTAATAAATTCACTAGAAATTAGGTAAATTACATTAGATACTCGATTCGTATGGGAAATAATATGATTCGATTGGAAATATAATTATCAATTAAGTTTCATCACATTATATTCAAACAGAAATCATTCAGGGGGAAGGTGGCTCTAACATCAATTATATAGTAAGACATGTAGCATGACACACAGTCTTTTTAATGAATGGCTTACCCCTGTACACCACCTAGGCAGACAGCAATTTCACACCTGACAAATAATCAGAAGGCCGCTGGGGTTGTTCCAGTATGCATGGCCTGCATAAGAAAATAATTAATACGTTCAGAGACGGCATGTTCCTATCATACACACGCCTAGAAAACTGAATGGCGGAGCCTGATAAATCGAGCTGCACCAGATGTAAACAAAACCCACGTGACTACATGACCCAGGCATTCCACGAAATGGCGGGAAAAGGAATGACAGCTAAATTGTCCCCAAAAATACCCAAGCGCACACATATATCAGTATTTCATATATCAGTATGATTACGACAGCATTAAACGTTAGTCCCAATAACAAGAACTGTCGACAAATGACATTATAGCTCATTACAAGTCCGTTACTACGGGTAAAATACCAGGTCTAAAAAAATAGGTCACACGACATGTGTACAAGGCGGAAGTCCAGAGACAAACTTCTAAAACACTAAAATTTAGTATCAAAATAGCCAAAATGCAACTAGAAACATCTACACCCTGCCGAGGGATAGTTCCGAACAATGATAGGACGGAAATACAAGATAGAGAACACATATTTACCCGAAATATATCAGCAAAACGTCCCTGCATAAATCTCCTCTAAGGACCTGCTTTCACAGCGCAAAGGCCCACGTGACCTCTCCCACACCCGGGGGAATCACTGCAGCAGCCCGAGCGGCATCCCACAGCAAACTACACAAACCCTCACGACAAGGCATTGCGTGTCGCTCGAACCAAGCCAACCGTCCCCGAATGGCAACGAATAATACAGAAAACTACTGCGATCAGGAAGATCACAGCAGGTAATCAGATTCACTCACAAACTCCCAGGGTTCCACCCTGGAGAATCGAACCGCAGAGGTGAAATATCCACCAGCTCACACTCTTCCCGGCCGTTTTTCGCTGGTCCCACAGCGAACATCTATGCTGCTACAATATCCATATAGTCCATATAACACACAGGTCTGCCTGAGAGGCAGTCTCCAGGTGTCCAGCATAATACTACCATCTACATCCGGTTACTTCTGCTCAGTCGCCATAATGCACAGTGTACTTACCGACACGAATCACGACAATCCCCGACCCCGAAAAGTATGCATACAAAGCTGTGGGATGCAGGAACAGGCTGCCAGCGCACCACCCAGACTAAAAGGCTCCATCCCCTTCCCGGGATGGAAAGAAAAATAATTGTACAAAAAAAAATATGAAACTCCTGCAAGGAGTGGGGGGGGGGATAGAAATCTTTGGAATACCTACCAATTTCGAAACCTAGGATCTATCGACACCGTCCGTCTCTGGGCAAAGCACCTGTACTACAATTGTATGATACTACTGGAAAATCACTGCTGGTTGGGGGGGGGGCGGATGAAGTACATTGAAATATTTGAAACATTTGAACCAGTATCGCTACCCGTTACCCCTACCACAGTAATGACAGGTAAGCCATTCTCATTCAGGTAGAAAATCTCTAAAATACACCAACCCCTATATAACCCATAAGTATATCCAGTCACACCACATTCACACCATTCCCTCACAGAGATACCAAGCATATCCCATTCAGATTGTTCTTCTCCACTAGCATACCATCTATGAGGAATACCCAATATGATTCAGTTTGTGTCCTTGTATTTCAACTCCTGATCCAATGTTCCCTATATCTTCATGAGACAGACTATGTAATTTAATGTCATTAAAACAGAACTGGATGGACTTGACTGTCAGTTCAGCAGCACCAGATAGTCTTGACCTGGCGGAATAGCCAGCACAATAGTCTTGACTCGGCCGTATAACGAGCACAAGAGTCTTGACTCGGCAGTATAACCAGCACAATAGTCTTTCACCATTTAACAGCACCCACAAGTATTGTCTGTTGCTGTTTGCCATAGGAATATGCACCTTCGGAATACAGGAGGTCTCGTTTCATCCTCATCAATCCGACCCAAGTTCATACTCTGTCATTTAACACCATCCTGTCCACGACGCCAATTGTAGGACTCAGAATATTTCACTCACTTCCACAGATGACATAAGTCAATATTTTCTGTTGACATGGGGTATCATCAGTTTATTTATTATTCCACGAGTATCCATTAAACAGTTTCGGATGGTGTGAGTATGAGATTACGGTACATAAGTTGGGACTGCAGCAGAATTACGATAGCGGGATATTAAGACCCTGAAAAACAGAAATAATAGGAATTAGTTTCCTATGTACCAGTTACCCTCAAGTTAATTCATCTAACTGGCGAACACTGAAGAAATATACATAGTGATCTATGGTACGGAAGTAAAGGGTTAATCGCATAATGTATGCAGGTCGTATGGTCAATATTCATAGCGAACACATTAACCTACACGGACTACTTTACACAGCGATAAAGTTAATGACGGGGTTAATATTCAGGAAGAATGGGTTAACCCTCATCAATAATGTTACATAACAATAGGGTCAAGATTCAAAGAGAATGGGTTAACCCTAACACGCTTCTCATAAAAGTTCGGAACACTAGGTTCAATCCAGATGTGACCTTCAGGTTCATAATGTAGTACCATCTAATTCAGGAATCAATAAATTCATGACTAATTATAATTAATAATAATTACTTCATGTATACTTTCAATACAAAATTTGGGTATGGGACTTTATAACCAATAATAGAGAGATCAGAGTATGCAGCCACATGTAATAAATTCACTAGAAATTAGGTAAATTACATTAGATACTCGATTCGTATGGGAAATAATATGATTCGATTGGAAATATAATTATCAATTAAGTTTCATCACATTATATTCAAACAGAAATCATTCAGGGGGAAGGTGGCTCTAACATCAATTATATAGTAAGACATGTAGCATGACACACAGTCTTTTTAATGAATGGCTTACCCCTGTACACCACCTAGGCAGACAGCAATTTCACACCTGACAAATAATCAGAAGGCCGCTGGGGTTGTTCCAGTATGCATGGCCTGCATAAGAAAATAATTAATACGTTCAGAGACGGCATGTTCCTATCATACACACGCCTAGAAAACTGAATGGCGGAGCCTGATAAATCGAGCTGCACCAGATGTAAACAAAACCCACGTGACTACATGACCCAGGCATTCCACGAAATGGCGGGAAAAGGAATGACAGCTAAATTGTCCCCAAAAATACCCAAGCGCACACATATATCAGTATTTCATATATCAGTATGATTACGACAGCATTAAACGTTAGTCCCAATAACAAGAACTGTCGACAAATGACATTATAGCTCATTACAAGTCCGTTACTACGGGTAAAATACCAGGTCTAAAAAAATAGGTCACACGACATGTGTACAAGGCGGAAGTCCAGAGACAAACTTCTAAAACACTAAAATTTAGTATCAAAATAGCCAAAATTCAACTAGAAACATCTACACCCTGCCGAGGGATAGTTCCGAACAATGATAGGACGGAAATACAAGATAGAGAACACATATTTACCCGAAATATATCAGCAAAACGTCCCTGCATAAATCTCCTCTAAGGACCTGCTTTCACAGCGCAAAGGCCCACGTGACCTCTCCCACACCCGGGGGAATCACTGCAGCAGCCCGAGCGGCATCCCACAGCAAACTACACAAACCCTCACGACAAGGCATTGCGTGTCGCTCGAACCAAGCCAACCGTCCCCGAATGGCAACGAATAATACAGAAAACTACTGCGATCAGGAAGATCACAGCAGGTAATCAGATTCACTCACAAACTCCCAGGGTTCCACCCTGGAGAATCGAACCGCAGAGGTGAAATATCCACCAGCTCACATCTAGTACTGGTTGGATTGTCGTCAGCTCTTGACAACGGTCTGTAACAACTGCTAATGACACAGTTATGTCATTAGCAGTCTTCAGGTCGCCAGCTAGAGTCGTTCGATTGGGGGGGTAGGCCAGGTAGAGCTAATAAATTAATATCCTATCAATGCTCCCCTATCGTATAGGATCTTAATTATTTCAATTGAATTGCTCATCCCATGAATATTTAATACAATTATGACATCGTGGACACCAATCCACTTGTGGGAGGGGAGATAGGGTCTGCTTATCCCAATCTTCACACCACAGACCCTCAAAACAATAGTATTTTCTGGGGTGGGGGGTGGTCGGTGGCTTTAGGGTGAAGTTTTGAAATATGGTGTCTCTATACATAACCCCATGCTTTATATAAAAATGCACCAAGGTCTGAAACTTTAGCGTTGGTAGGAGTTTTTCCCTATTTTAGGGGTAAGGCCCGTGGTCCGCTTTTTATATTTTCGGGGATAAATCCTCATTTTAGAAGCACCCGGCCATGGCTTGATGGCCCTGGAGAGCGCTACACTTTGACACCTAACTCGACCCAATCGGTCCAATAGGGGCCCCTCTCGCCCCTGAAGATTACGAAAATTTCAGATGATTCTCACGAAACCCCGCGTATTTGGGACTACATTCTGTCCGCGGAAGCTTCTCCACACGACCGCATCACCGCCAGATCGCATCACCGCGAAGGAATACATGCCCCTAAGGTCACGTGACCGGATGTGATGTCACACACTTCGGGACTTGCGCAGAACCCACACCTGCGCAGACCTCCCCGTGACCTCCCCGTTTTTGAGGGTTTTCTGCGCATGCGCAGTGACGAGCCATAACATATAGATGTCCTCTATATACAACTATCGTGTCTCTGCATCGCGTGGTAATCAACTTGTAAAGACACAGACAGAGAGACATACATTACGTTATACCGTAATGTATGTATGCATCACCACACCTTACAGCTTCAAGAATACGCAACATCTAATAATGTATATATTTTATGAACAATAGCGTTCATTTTTCAATTGAAATTTTATGAAAACTGTTTGACATATCTCAAACTTGATGGTATACCTTGATCAAGGACAATTGAACTAGTAAACAGCGTCTCAGTTTTTTAAATGCCTGTCTAGTTCAATTTTTATAGCATTTTAACTTGAATGAATTGAAAAAAGAATTAATAATCTTACAACTTTCTACATTAAAAGCTGAATAATTCAAAACAAGCCCAAAAAACTGAGGCGCCATGGACTAGCTCGCAACGTTCATAGGAGACAGGCCAAATTTTACAAGCGTAATCAAATACTTTTCGAGAAATACTAGATGAAAATTTGACGAAAAAAAAGAAGGAATGCTAGAAATGGTCCAAAAACCGTCCGGCTTTACATTTATTCTTTCTCTCTCAAAAATCATTTCATATGCTAGAAAGTAACACAGTTTCTCACAGACGTTTTTCATCATCTCTGTATAATTAACTAGAGCCTTAGGCACTGAAACGGGGCTATTTAAATGCAAAATAGGCTGTTGGAATAATTCCACTAACTCTTTGATGTTCAGTCCCCATGGCAAAGAGCCATACAATTTGTAGTCTCACACATTTCTCTCAATAAGGTACTAGGTACACCCCTTTTGTTTGGAAGGTTAGAAATTCTGACAATGGTTGTATGCAGACTTGAACATGTATAGCACTGCATGCTATCTAAAGATTGGAGTTTGACCCTATCAAGTAACCCTATCAGCTAAGTGAACCAAGCCATTGACCTAGGTCATGCATGTGCCATACATGTGACTATGCTGTGAATGGTATAGAGGGTCTGGTGGTGGGGATGTTTGTGTTATAGTTCAAAAGTTACATGCCATGTTTTTAATTTCTGCAAGAATGGAAGCCTAGAAAATTAGACTTTCTTGCCAACATGGCAAACATATGATAAGTCTGCCGTAAACTATTTTCTTCTGTATTTGTTAAGTGTTCTAAATCAAGTTATTATCAACCAGTGAGTTATGACATCCTTTCAGGAAAACACTCTGAGTCAACCTCTGAATAGTATCCATTTTGTATTCAAGCTCTAAAGCAGGAAATCTCTGTGAAAATGACATATGAACATATATAAGAATAGCAGAAAATATTTAACTTCATTAATATAGACCAGGTGAAACAAAATCTAGCAAAAATAGTTGACCAAACTATCTGCAGTAGCTGAATAACTTGAGGACTCTTTTCTTCTGCTCTTCCTCTCAAAGCCTAAAGCAGTTAAATAAACAACCAGTCACCCTGGCAACGGTACCAAATGTGCTCAAGTTTTTCATGACTACAATACAGGACCATTAGTCCCTACGGGACTAAATAGCCCCGTGAAAACAGATTTATATTTTCGTACCGGTAACCGACCCCTTCAGCAGCTGGTTGTGTTTATGATATTGAATCAAAGTCTCCATCCGGTATTGTAAATCTGGGTGAAAAAGTCGACACAGCATAACAAACTTCTCGCACACTGGCAGGTTTTTCAGGTTTTAATAGCAGGATACTCTTGACTTCCCAGAGAAAAGCATTTCGCGCTACGTTTTCGTGGAAGAAGGCCCCGGATGTAATGTAGATACAAAGTTGTAAAATTGTATCAGCTTTCAACCATCTGATAGCTCACATGTTCACAGTCTTTAATAATTAATAAGACGATGTGGAAAAACACGGGAGGTAACTGTGTCTACAAGGATGTGAAATAGTGAATGTGATGTGGTGACTACCGATGTACTCCGGTGAATGATTAAGGGATTGTAAACAGGAGCTCGTTACCGTTCTCAATTGGTTAATTATGTTGATTGTGGGTCGGGGTCGTGAATAATATTTACAACCTCGATACCCAGATCACCATAATTAAATAGTTAACAATGGTAACGAGCTCCTGTTAGCTTGTAGTCCAAATTCGTTAGCCAAATGCAGGGCAACGCCATCAGATACGTCATAGTTGAGGTGAACTTTTGTCAGAGCTGGGGAACAATGACGTCTGAGTTGAGTAGAAGTAAGGTTAGCATTGTAGCGAAAACACGTGACGCTATCAATGACGTCGTCTCTGTAACGTCACATGGAACAAGAACAACGTTACTGCAAATATAACCTCGTTTTCGTGTACAAATATGGTGGCGCCCTACAGTCAATCTTTGGGTGCACTCCACACTAAGCCACGGTTTCGCACAGATGGCCCCGCCCTAATTCTAATTTCATAATAAGGAAGGTCGCCTGTTCTTGACAGCATGGTAATTCTTCTTCCCTTTCTACTAGCTGATATCTGTAGTATCACCCTGCTGAACGTAACCATTTCTTCAAACGAGGATATAACAATTGCTTGCTTATCGCATCTATGCGCCACTACAGAGTTAATGGTTTCCAGAATTGAATATCTGGCAGGATAAACTCTTCAGGAAAATGATGATTCCCTTATTTCGATAAAATTTTACATAAAAGGAGTAGGTCGAGAAACTTTCACAAGTCTAACAAGAAAATCATATCGTTTGTTTTCTCTGGATGGTGGATCGAATTTGGCACATTTTCGTACATTTTATGGAGTTTTTCAGAAAAGTTGAAGAAGGTTTAAGGAGGATTGCACGTCTTTCCGTTTCAATTTGAATAGCTCATTTGTCTCCTGGAATAATGACATGGGTGGGCCCATTCAGAAAATATATACTTTCACAGGGGTTTTGTTAAAGATTTTACATATATTTGAGGCCGAAGACCCGAACCCATGTCTATTTTAACCGCACATCATTTAGGTGTGGAATGCACCCTTTGCAAACTAAACACATCTCAAGTTAGTCCATTGAATGGACTATTTTCTCGAAACACATTACTTCATGCAGTATTGTATATAGTGCCGATTCCTGGAGACAAATGATGCTGAGGAGACTTATTTAATATCGTACATTGGCGGCAAAATACGATCGTCGCATGCAAGCTCTCTGGCGCTACGGTTCGTAATTTGTATCCAATTTCCCTTAACTCGGTGTTCAAATGAACAGACGCAATCAACGCGTGACTGAAAAACATAATTTGGAACTACTTGAAAATTTTATCTATAGAGCATCATCATGTCTTCCCGACATCACCGGAAACTGTTGACCGCTTCTGTCTTTCAGAAAAACATACTGAATTTTCATTATTTCATATACATTGGAAACTGGTGCAAACTGTAACGAAATACGACTTTCGGTTATTGATGCGAAGATTCTTTTAATGTCGACGGTTGAATATAGAGTGTCGGAACTGACGCTTGCTATTTGGGCTGGCGTATAAAAATATGTATACCAATATTGATGTGGCTGTCAAGTTTGGTGATCAAATAACAGATTTCTTTTTCATAAAATAAATTAGATAAACATTTGAGGATAACCTATGGCTTTCGTTGCTTAACCCTATCTGGCCTGGGCGATTTGGGGAGTGTCGCAGCCTGGGGGGAGGGGGGCGGAGAGTGCCCCCTCCCCCCCTATATATTTTCTCTACCACTAAGGCTAGAGTGCTGAAACTTTCCACATAGTATCTTGGGTTCAAGCTCTACCGGAAAATTAAAAAAAATCCAAGATGGCCGCCATGATGACGTCACAGTGAGGTCATCTTCTTGGAAGCCATTTTTCTGCCTTTTTGTGGTCGATTTTTCGAAATTTTCATTTTTCAGATTTTTCTCTCGAAAAAAAATCTTATAAAATAGAGAATAATTAGTTTTGCTTAGGCAAGGAAAATGTGAAGAAATGGACCGAAAAGATGGAAAACACGACTTTCGCGGAAACCACATGCCCGCCATTTTGAATTTACCCATGATCCTCCACCCGGGGGTATATGAAAATAGACTTAAAATGACCCCAATAAGATAAGCTTAAAAGTCACCAAGTTTCAGCCTCCTCGGTTGTGTCGTATCGAAGCAGCAGAGAAAAGTTCACTAGGGGGGGGGCACTTTTCGCCCCCCCCCCCCCCCCGACCAGGTAGGGTTAATATATTATCGTCTACCCATCTGACAAATGTCAATCGATAACTCTGCATGGTGAACAGTTGTCTCATTTATTATGGACAGAAGATTTCTTAATCTTGTCAGAAAATGTGAATGGTCTTCAACACTGTCTGGATTATACTTTGGTAAATAATGCATCTTCAAGTGAATGATGACAAGTCGAAATTTATGGTAATCGTCCAAGGTAGAAAACTTGAGAACATTTTATGCCTTTCTTCCAAGGAGGTTACTTAGATGTAGCTAGCAGCTGCACCTGTCTGGGATGTATTTGGACACTTATGCTAAATATAACCCTGCAAATGACGCAAAAGAGGGAGATAAAACATCTTTCAAAATACAACAACCAGTTCGAGGAAAAATTACTTCCTGTACTATGTGACAAGTTATTTAATACTTTGGTTAAACCAATTGAATTATACAAATGTGAAATATCGAGGTCCAAGTTGAATGTAAAACACAGACTGCGAGACTTAAATTTTGACTCTTTATGGTTTATTGTTTATTGCTCTAACACAAGCTGTCAAAATGTCAGTCTGACTCGGATCTTTAACCCTATCTGGCCTGGGCTTTTTGGGACCTGTCCAGGCCTGGGGGGGGGGGGGTGAAATGGCCCCCCCTAAATATTTTTCTTACCCCTTGAGCTAGGGAGCTGAAACTTATTACACTATACCCCTGAGTCAAGCTCTACCAGTAAATGCAAAAAAATCCAAGATGGCCGCTTTGATGACGTCACAGTGACGTCATTTTCAAAAACGGCATTTTTTGGTCGATTTTTCGGTCAGATTTTCCGAATTTTTTATTTTTGCAATTTTTCCACAAAAACTGCATGAAAAATTAGCAAATATTAATGTGATATGAAATAAAATAGTTTTGCCCACTTTTCATCACGGAAAAGCAGAAATTATGAAGAAATATGACAAAAACATCACTTTTCTGGTACACCACGTGGCCGCCATCTTGAATTTACCCATGATCCTCTGCTCGGGGGTTATGAAAATAGGCTCAAAATGACCCCAATAAGATGAACCATAAAGTCACGGAGTTTCAGCTCTCCATTTTTTGCCGTTCCGGAGATAGTGCAGAAAGTTTGGTAGGGGGGGCCATAATGGCCTCCCCCCCCCAGGCCTGGTAGGGTTAAAACTGGGGCAATATAATATTACAGAACCGCTGATAATCTGTCAAGATTCTTCAAGGTTAGTGAACGGATGGATGGATGGATGTACTTTGGCACTCCATCGCGCTGCGGTGGGCATTGGTCGTGCGAACACGCCGTGCAACCCGTTTCCCCCAACCCGCTCTTAACAGTGCCACATAGACACTGTGTAATCCACACATTCTTATTAAACAATATACCTTCTCCACATTCAACACCACCTTATACTCTCCTTTTCCCATAACTACAGAAGTATCACATAATATTTCCATCTGTCAAGCTCCCTCATTCTCGCTTATCGGATCGATTCTAGTGGTAACTTTTACCAAGTATCACCATTGACACTCGTAATTAAATCTTCCGATATCCACCCATCCTCCCCATCCACTCAACATTTACTATATCATCCATCGAATTCAGTGAAAATGACTTAACGTCGCTCTCAACCCTTTTTCACGACGTTTGGATCCTATTCCATTTCACACCCGGAAACACCACGTGTGCCCCAGTTAGTCAGTTAATCTGTTATGGACCGAAGCCTATTCTTACAATGACCTGGAGTGTGCACAATAGAGTGTGTTTAGTCCAGAAAGTTGGCAACAAGAAGGCGATGTTTTACTCAGGTTTTGTTTGTTTAGTACTGGTTGGATTGTCGTCAGCTCTTGACAACGGTCTGTAGCAACTGCTACTGACACAGTTATGTCATTAGCAGTCTTCAGGTCGCCAGCTAGAGTCGTTTGGGTGGGAAGGGGGTTGGGGGCGGAACAGCCAAGGTAGAGCTAATAAATTAATATCCTATCAATGCTCCCCTATCGTATAGGATCTTAATTATTTCAATTGAATTGCTCATCCCATGAATATTTAATACAATTATGACATCGTGGACACATCTGGACCAATCCACTTGTGGGAGGGGAGATAGGGTCCCCGTGTCTGTTTATCTCAATCTTCACACCACAGACCCTCAAAACAATAGTATTTTCTGGGGTTGGGTTGGGGGATGGGCGGTGGTATTAGGGTAAAGTATCGAAATATGGTGTTTCTATACATAACCCCATGCTTTATATAAAAATGCACCAAGGTCTGAAACGGTAGCGTTGGTAGGAGTTTTCCCCTATTTTAGGGGTAAGGTCCATGTTCCGCTTTTTATATTTTCGGGGACAAATCCTCATTTTACAAGCACCCGCCCATGGCTTGATGGCCCTGGAGGAGCGTTTCACCTCACTCGACCCAATCGATCCAATAGGGGCCCCTCTCGCCCCTGAAGATTGCCGAAAATTCCAGATGATTCTCACGAAACCCCGCGTATTTGGGACTACTTTCTGTCCGCGGAAGCTTCTCCACACGACCGCATCACCACCCGATCGCATCACTGCGAAGGAATACATGCCCCTAAGGTCACGTGACCGGAAGTGATGTCACACACTTCGGGACTTGCGCAGAACCCACATCTGCGCAGACCTTCCCGTGACCTCCCCTTTTTTTTTGGTTTTCTGCGCACGTGCAGTGACGAGCCATAGCATATAGATGCCCTCTATATACTACTATTGTGTCTCTGCATCGCGTGGTAATCAACTTGTAAAGACACAGACAGAGAGACATACATTACATTATACCGTAATGTATGTATGCATCACCACACATTACAGCTTCAAGAATACGCAACATCTAATAATGTATATATTTTATGAACAATAGCGTTCATTTTTCAATTGAAATTTTATGAAAACTGTTTGACATATCTCAAACTTGATGGTATACCTTGATCAAGGACAACTGAACTAGTAAACAGCGTCTCAGTTTTTTAAATGCCTGTCTAGTTCAATTTTTATAGCATTTTAATTTGAATGAATTGAAAAAAAAATAATTATCTTACAACTTTTTACATTAAAAGCTGAATAATTCAAAACAAACCCAAAAAACTGAGGCGCCATGGACTAGCTCGCAACGTTCATAGGAGACAGGCCAAATTTTACAAGCGTAATCAAATAGTTTTCGAGAAATACTAGATGAAAACTTGAAGTTTGACGAAAAAAAAAGGAATGCTAGAAATGGTCCAAAAACCGTCCGGCTTTACATTTATTCTTTCTCTCTCAAAAATCATTTCATATGCTGGAAACACAGTTTCTCACAGACATTTTTCACCATCTCTCTGTAATTAAAAACAGATTTATATTTTGGTACCGTAACCGACCCCTTCAGCAGCTGGTTGTGTTTATGATATTGAATCAAAGTCTCCATCCGGTATTGTAAATCTGGGTGAAAATGTCAACACAGCATAACAAACTTCTCGCACACTGGCAGGTTTTTCAGGCTTTAAAAGCAGGATACTCTTGACTTCCCAGAGAAAAGCACTTCGCGCTACGTTTTCGTGGAAGCAGGCCCCGGATGTAATGTAGATACAAAGTTGTAAAATTGTATCAGCTTTCAACCATCTGATAGCTCACATGTTCACAGTCTTTAATAATTAATAGGACGATGTGGAAAAACACGGGAGGTAACTGCGTCTACAAGGATGTGAAATTGTGAATGTGATGTGGTGACTACCGATGTACTCCGGTGAATGATTAAGGGCTTGTACACAGGAGCTCGTTACCGTTCTCAATTGGTTAAGTATGTTGATTGTGGGTGGAGGTCGTGAAAAATATTTACAACCTCGATACCCAGATCACCATAATTATATAGTTAACAATGGTAACGAGCCCTTGTTGGCTTGTTGTCCAAAATCGTTAGCCAAAGTCTGTAAAGCTACAAGAATGATATATTCTGCATTAGTCCGAAGCTGTTTAGCGAATTTTCCCTGGTTATTATAAAACTCACGTGCATATCATGCAACTAAATTTGCACAAAATGTCAGAATAGAGCATTTGTTCATAATAGTCTGGGCAACTTCTGCGTTTGAAATATTATCAACAAAAGTGCGTCTGCGGAACGGCGGATACTGATGAGCGGGGTCATTTCATTGTGAATGCAATCATTTTGCAGGATTTGCTAGAAAAGTAACACAGTTTCTCACAGACTTTCGATTGTGATATGAGTTGCGTGATGTTTTCTTCATTTGTACGTCAATCTCAACGAGTTAATCGTCTTGATAGCCTTGGTTTGAATAAAATCGCTGCCTATATCTTCGCCGTATGTTTTGTAATAGATTTAGCAACATCTCTTTCCAGACATCCGCATATCTCTTACTTGGGCTATCGGGTTTAGACTTTTTTTTTATAGTCACTCTCAACACCTCAGAGTTTGGCACCAAATCACCAGCAGTAAATGCAAACGCTCTAGACAACTCGGTCACCTCAGCTTCCACAAGAGGAAGTTCGGAGATCGGAGTCTAGATTATGTTTAATACCCCTGAGGTAGAGTGAATAATGGCACAGCTCCAAAAGCCGTTATTATATATATACTAATGCCATTTAGTGTATATATGAGTTTTATGAAAAGTGTACAAACTTGGATTGTATGAATAGAGTATGTTCTATAGGATGTATGAAAGAATATGCTAATGTATATATTGTTGAAATGTCCAATGATCAACTCGAGTTACCTTGATTTATTCTCCTCCTCCCAATAGCGTCCATGTAAACACATATTTTTTTGCGATTGGCATTAAATAACTATACGGTAAAAGTCTTTCTCTCTGTATACTTAAGTAACACGTGGTCAAATATGGCCGACTATTCCTTACAAAAGTAGGTGATCACCTGATTATATCACAAATTATAGTCACCTCATCAAACATGGCCGATGATTCTTTGGCATCAGACCACTAATAATTTTCTTACTGGATGTATTAGCATGAAAAATAACAAAAATCCGTAAAGTGACAAGAATGATATATTCTGTATTACTTCGAAGCTGTTTAGCGTATTTTGCCTGGTTATAATAAAACTCATGTGCATATCATGCAACCAAATTTTCACTAAATGACAGAATAGAGTATTTGTTCATAATAGTTTGGGCAACTTCTGCTTTTGAAATATTATCAACAAAAGTGCGCCTGTGGAGCGACGGATACTGAGGAGCGGGGTCATTTCATTGTGAATGTAATCATTTTGCAGGATTTGCTAGAAAAGTAACACAGTTTCTTACAGACTTTCGATTGTGAGATGACTTGCGTGATGTTTTCTTCACTTGGAAATCTCAACGATTTAATCTTCTTGATAGCCTTGTTTTGAAAAATACCGCTCCCTATATCTTCGCTATATGTTTTCTGATAGGTCCAGACATCCGCATATCTGTTACTTTGGCTATCGGGTTTAGACATTTTTTTATAGTCACTAGTGCCATTTAGTATAATATATGAGTTGTATGAAACGAGTACAACTGGATGCATATATTTATGAATAGGGTATGTTCTATAGGATGTACGAAAGAGTATGTTAATGTTTATATTTTTGAAATGTCCAATGATCAACTCGAGTTACCTTAATTCAATCTCCTCCCAATATCGTGCATGTAACCACATTTTGTTTTGCGATTGGCATTGGATAACAGTTTATGCTGCAAGCATAAACGTTTTTATGATATAGCTGAGTTGTCGCCCCTTCCTCGTAATCTCCAGGATACGGAGGACAATCATCTGATCTTTCTCAGCGTCACTGTGCATTATGATATTTCGGACAAAGTATTTCTCTCTGTATACTTAAGTAACACATTGTCAAATATGGCCGATTATTGCTTACAAAGTTATGTGATCACCTGATTATATCACAAATTATAGTCACCTCATCAAACATGGACGATGATTCTTTGGCATTAAGCCACTAATAATTTTGTTACTTGATGTATTAGCATAAAAAAATCACAAATCATCCAGAAGACTATCCATTTATCAATGGAACATTAACTATAAAAGTCTTGACAGAAGTTGACCATGGAAATTTCAAATTCCCGCCACTGACAGCTGAACGGTGTTATCGAATGTCATTCTTACCCCTCATCAGTGATCATATCTCCATCCACCACGCTTCCCCTAAAGTGGCCCATATCAACACCAAGAACTACAGTCTGAAGCCTCACCTGCAATTTGAAATATCAGATGTATCAGAAATGCTGAAAATCACAGCTCACAAAATTCACAAAAATCTGCTCTCAAATTTCTAAACAATGTAATTCGAAGGGCTCCGACCCGGAAGCGATTAACTCCGGTCTGATGCCTGTCAGTCATGGAAGATTATTGAAATAAAGAATGCTCTTATCTGAACAAATAATACCCATCCCAAACTATATTGAGAAGGCAAAAATAAAAGTATGCACCGATAGAGATTTTACAGCCTAAAAAGTAAGGGTACCCGCTTTATAATATTCCTTCAGTTTGCCCCGTATGACTTAAGAATGAGGTACAAAGTAAAAAGTACAATATCTCACTAACCTTTACATATTTTTCCATCTGGTAAAAAGTACCAAGTTGACAATCATCCTGCCTGTAATAAGAAGTATAAAGCATTGACTAGATATGTAAAACACTATTTTAAATTATTTTTTATTATTTTAATTCCTTTTTTTATAATTTTTTTTTTTCAAATTAAATCTCAAAAATAAAGAAAAATTAATTTCAAAATCTGGCAAAACATAATTTGTTCACAAGTTGCTCATTTAGACTATAATTGGTAAAAATGTCCTTCATGACAATGGTTATTTACCCCATGTAATCAGTGGCTCATCCCAGTAATCTATCACCTGTATTAAAATTTGATGTTGATACAAAGATCAAGACATGTTCAATCCTACAATAAGTGATAGCAATATACACAAATGCGAACACAACACATCCAAAAATATAGCACAGAGGTGTTTATGGTATAGAAACTCCAATACAGAGAATATATGTTAGTTCAGTTGGATGGATCAACATCTCATCAACATCTTGTTGGCACTAATTAGAAAGATACACATATTACTTGTAAACAGTTATTATTACTGAGAAAACTCACACACAGAATTGCGGAGTATATTCAGTGTCTGACTTTAAGTCAGTGAATCAAATGTTTACAAACAGACAACACTTGTCAAAACACAACATAGGATAAAATAGGAATAAAATCCAATGACAACATACGTGATGGTCATTAGCTGATCTCTGCTACATTAACAACCATGAAAGCTGAAAACAGATGGAAATTAAATCACTTAAACTGTTAAATATTTGGTGAAACATTACAGGGGCAAATTGTGGCAAGTTACAACACTTAAGGCCTACCTTCCAATAGAGTTGGAGGCAATACCTCTGAGTCACACCGCGCGAGAATCTATTTGGTGTTTGGAGGGAGCCTTGCTAATAGTTGGTGCCTGTAATCCATGTTCCTTGCTACCCACACGATCTCTAATCTGAATATGAAGAGAATTTACAAAGCTATAATCCTGGAGATATTGAAAATGAAAATAAGTGAAACTATGTGCTATGATGCAACTGCAACTGACAAGAGACACACAAAAATGTGAAGCCATCAACTGTCAGATTAATTAATGAGCTAGTTATCACATTTTATTTGTCCCATTAAAGATACAAATGCGAGGGGCATTTTGGATATTCTTTGTGTGTGGAACAAACATTCGAGTTTTTAGAACACCAGGAAGTACAGTTTGAAGCCTCACAATATCCGATGTATCAGAAATGCTGAAAAATAACAGCTAATAAAATCCACAAAGATCTGCTCTCAAATTTATAAACAATGCAGTTCGGGGGCTCCAACCCGGAAGTGATTAACTCCGGTCTGATGTCTGTCTTTAAAGAAATATAGTCACGTGAACAAACACGGCGGTCGTATACATGCTTCGGGCTGATCAAATTCTTCACTTCCTGTATCATGATAATAATTCCTGCTCCGGTTTAAGAACTATCCTGCTCACATTCCTCTTCTACTTGCTCCTGCTTTTCGTCTCATGCTCCTACTGCCCCAGATCTTGGAGCTGAGCTTAAACCGCCTCCACCTGTTCCTGTTTCGGCTCCTCCTCCCTTCCACCCTGGTCATGATCATGTGAGCTTACTACTACTGCTTCATGTATACGTGACAATGACAGTGTGAATACGATAGTCACACAGTACACGCGACTTCTCTTAGCGAAAATGAAGTATCATCAGTGGCGCTTGTCTAATATAGAATGACCATCACAGTTATTGACTACTTCTGTCGACAACGTTAATTGTAGAGAAAACACTACTATGATTGAAGAGGCGTTGAACATACTTCACTACTATTGTACTTGACGAGGGAGCGAATTGACCAAGTGGATGTGGATCTCCAAAAAGGGATGGAAGCCGGATGCAGCCATCCGTTTTCGCATCTGTAATAGTAACGCGTGTTCGCATCTTCGCGTTTTCGCAATTTCGTGTTTTCACGTTGTCGTATTTTCGTTGTTCTGCATTGTTGCCTATATGAGGTCATATGTATGGAAGTCGGATGCAGGCACGCAATAAAAGTGAGCACCACGAGTATGCCGGTCATGCAAAGATGCCGGTCATACAAGATGCCTTGGCATAAATGTTGAAAATGGACACATATTGGAAATCTATTTGCTGCAAGATAAGGTATATTTAGATGCTCTAAACGTTTTCATTGAACAAATAAATTCGAAGCTTTAGCTGGGATCTTGATAAAATGAATAATAAGGAATATACAGTAAAATACAGCAGAGGAAAAAATCTAAGAAACAATGAAGATTTACAAAGAAAGTTAGGGAATTTGGGGACGGAAATATGTGAGCGTTCAGGAGAAAAAAAAATAGAAAAAAGCGAGATCTTCAGTAAAATATTTATAACTAGACTGAAATCTGATTATGGCATTATAATTTGCAATAGAAGCGAGGTTATGGAGATACAGTGTCAGTATTATGAAAATTTATATGAAAAAATACCGATTTCAGGCCATTCAGGCCAAGAATTTCCAGACCACGGTTTTCTCAAGGCATATATTATATTTTTATATACGGCTATAGCATGACTAGCTTTGCCTAGTAATATCCCAAATGATATTTATTATCTCATTTTCGTTTTGGAACGCAAACTCCTTAATAATAATAATAATAATAAGTTTATTTTACCATGGTTATAAATAGGTTTTGATATGTATCCCACTCATGGACCATGTTAAGGGTCTAAATGGCTAGCGTAACTCTCCCAATGAACCCTCATGGCAGTACATGCAGCTATATGAAACGTAAGCTGCGAAACCGCGAAAACTCAAAAATGGGAAAACGCAAAAATGTGGAAATGCCAAAATGGGAAAACGCGAAAACACGTAAACGCGAGACGAAATATGTTTCGCGTTTTCGTGTTTTCGCATCGCACTTTTTGTGTTTTCGCGTTTTCGTATTTTCGTGTTTTCGTGTTACTATTACCGATGCGAAAAATGCGAAAAGACGAGATGGCCGCACCCGGCTTTCATAAAAAAGGAGCTATCCCTCCAGCGCATCCACTTTAAGTGTATAGTTCAAATGGAAGTCTCAGAGAATATTTCAAGTGGTGTATTTTGTTCTGTCAACATATGGTGTGATTCGAGAAATAGATTGTGTGTTCAAGCATGGAAATCTGATATTAAGTTTGCAATTTGGTTTGACAGGCCCGCTTACTTCCGCCGACCTTAATCGAACAGGTAGAGAGAGACTTGTAGCTTGTCTTAAGTTGTGCCGATTTGTTCAAGCCCTTGTATTAGTTTGGCAACAACAAATCTTTTGTTAAATCACACAAAATTCTGCTGTTCAAAAACTAGGACACAATTGTGTCAAAACCTAGGAGAAAATTGTATCAAAAACTAGGACACAACTGTGTGAAAAACCAGAACACAATTGTGCTAAAAGCAGAAACCTCTGAGTCACTTCAAGTGATTTGTGTATAAAACAAAAGAGATCCGGTGTCTAATTAAAACTGTTGTAAAGAGATTCTGTTCTTCCATTTACTCAAGATTACCTATGGAAGGACAAAAGGACAATGTTGATTCATAACGTCAAACTATAATCATTATAGACAAGGGCTTATTTTCATAAGCATGAGTGGACGACAAGCATATCGGTGGGGTAAACATCGTTTCACATCCATGAGACGGATTACATTGTAAAGAGATTCTGTTCTTTCATTTACCCAAGATTACCTATGGAAGGACAAAAGGACAATGTTGATTCATAACGTCAAACCATAATCATTATAGACAAAGGCTTATTTTCATAAGCATGAGTGGACGACAAGCATATCGGTGGGGTAAACATCGTTTCACATCCATGGGACGGATTACATTATGGTTTCCCGTACTGGTTATTCTCTTGCCCTACTAAATATTACAGACATAACAGTGATGAGCTGTCAGAATCCGGATCTACACAACTAGGCTGATATAAAAGCTCATATCCGCTGGGAATCGTTCAGTTGAGACAGGCGTCATCATAGAGTGTGTGTTCTTGTAGGTTACAGAAGGAGGGCGATGCAATACTCATTACTTGCTGGTTTAGTCCTAGCCGGATTGTCGGCTGCTCTTGACAACGGTCCATCCCGGCATTTTAATGTTCGACAACAGCGCTCGATAGGAATACTGGACATGTCTTTCCAACTGGAGAATCTACAAACCATTTTACGTCAAGAACAGCGCAGAAATCGACAAACCGAAAATAAGTTACAAACCGAGACGGCTGAAATGAAAGAGAGATTGAAGAAGATTGAGTAGTCTGACGTTGAGGAGAATAGTTGCCCTTGTCGAGAGATGATAAGCACACAGTCGTCCGTTTCTGACATTCAGCTGTCTAATATTGAGGAAGGCCTTCGCCGGGAGAAGACAAGCAGACATACACTGGAAAGTGAGTTTGAACTTTTGAAAGCTGAACAAAAGGATGATCAGAATACACTGGTGACTTTAGACAAGATGATCAAGGAGGTACAAACAAACATGTCAAACATATTGCCCGACTGTGCGGAGAAATGCCAAGTTGGTCGTATTAAACTGGTGGCTTTAGACAAGGAGGTCAGAGCTTTACAGTCTAACATGTCGGACGTCGTGTCGCTCTGCTAGAAAACAGATGGCGAGAGAGTTAAACAGAAAGTGTGCCCACCAGAGTTCATAAAACTAGAAACAGGGTGTTATTATTTTGAATTGAACCAGCCCGGATATTGCGACGACGCGAGAACGGAGTGTCAAAAAAAGGAATCGAGTTTTGTGTCGATTGAAACTGTGACAGATAGAGGCGAAATTGAAGAATATATTCGGGGACGTTATGCTCAATATAGATTTCTGACGAGCGGAAGGAGGATATCAGGCGAATGGAAATGGATCGGGGATAACAATCAACAGTCGAGTATATCAACAGATGTCCTGGGTAATTGGCATCCGGGTTATCCTACAGGCAGAACTGGATACGACTGTCAGTAGTATAGAGGGGACGGATTCGGTCTCATTTCACCCGGATGTAATGACGTCACTTCCGGTTTATGGGGAAGTCATAGGGAGGTGTGAGCAGGAGTGGTCTGCGCAGGTATGACATCACTTCCGGTGTGGGTGAATGGAGCGTGACTTGTGAGGATGATAGGAGATGTACTGACCTGTCTGTGTCGTTCATCTCCGTGTCTTTTCGGTGAGAGGAGCCTGTACTGGGTTTTTTTCCCCACAATGTCGTTCAGTTCCGTATTTCTTCGGTCAGGTCCTTGGGAGCTAGTACTGGGGTTTTCCCACCATGTCGTTCGCCTCCGTGTTTTTTCGGTGAGGTCCGTGAAGATGTGATTGGAGGTACCGAGAGATGTGACGGAGGTTTGCGAAGAGACCCGGAGAAGACCGAAGAGGCCCGGCGAGTTCGTTGGGGTCCGTGAACATGTGCCGGAGGTGACCGAAAAGACCCGGAGATGACCGGAGAGTGCCGGAGTGGACCGAAAATACCCGAATGTGATCACCGGAGAGTGCCGGAGGTGACCGAAAAGACCCGGAGGTGACCGGAGAGTGCCGGAGTTGACAGAAAATACCCGGAGGTGATCCCCGGAGAGTGGCGGAGGTGACCGAAAAGACCCAGAGGTGACCGAAAAGACACACGGATAATACCGAAAACACCCGAATGTCACGAAAAACGTATAAAAGGGGCGATTTTTAGGGAGTTGGTACATTCATTGGACTGCCAAATGGAGCTATCTCACCTGCCTGCCTGACCAGCCAGCCTGATCAGCCTACCAGCCTGAACCACTCTGACGAGAGGAGCTACTTACCGGGGCCTCACTGGAGCATGAGACGTGGAGAAAATTTTCATTTTACCAGTGCAACTTCACCAGCCTATCTCACCATAGCAGCTATTGACCAGTCTGAGCCCACAGTCATGGAGTCATCCCACCGAGCTAAGCTTCAACAGCACCGTGTTCGCCTCATTGATGAGATGCAGCATGTGGAAGAACTATGTGATCTGCTTGTGGTGGAAAACATAATCCTTAAACCCGGTGTCGAAGATATCATGGCGCAGAAGACCACTTCACGCCAAAATAGAGCCCTCGTCGACGATCTACTGCGCCGTGGCCCCTTAGCATTTCAAGCCTTCGTGGAGGCGCTTAAGAAGACGGGAAATGAAGAACTAGCACATCTACTTCAAGCCCAGGATTCAGAAGATAATATCTTAGTCATGGACATGGACATCGCCGAAGAGCGTACAGATACCAAACGTACGCACCAAGAGTCCGGTCTACCTGCCAAACCCAGTCCACCTACCAAACGGCCCCGACTAACACCTTTAGAAATACCTCAGCAAGTGCTTCAGCCAATGTCTCAGCAAGAGCCCTAGCAAGCGAAAGAAGAGGTGCTACTTCCTATGTCTGTGCAGGAGATCAATGACATTATCCAGCAGGCCTACCAGGCGGCCCACACGAACACTTGGGAGCTCTCTCCCTATTTAACTGTGAGTGTCAAAGAAGAGGAAGTGCTTTTAACGCACCGGCCTGGGACGACAAACCACCTAAGCATATCGCCTTGACGTTGGACACCTGGATAAGAGTATAGGCCATTTATTACGCCGTCGATGCGGTCATTGACAACCAGGGGAGCGACGAAGCGAAATTTTATGCGGGTGACGACATCTTTCTCACCTGTTTTACGTTTAACAACATGCTCCTCGTGCATATTCGAAAATGGAAATGAGGGCAGATACGCAAAAGCGTATTCCTTTACCTCAGGGTTTCACCCTGAAAATACCTGCGTGGCGGAAGCTGCAGAGTCTCACGGCTGAAATTCATGAAGTCCTGTCTGACCAGGTGACTCAGTATATTTATAAGAAGTACATCGACACATTCCTGGATCATCTCAGTCCCCGCATTCGACACTTGCGTATCTAGCAATGTGCAGGCTGTGGGAACAAGAACGGGCTCTTCAACACGCATACGTGTGTGGACAATAGTATACTATCAGACGCGCTCATCACTGAGGCACTACAGGACGTGAACGAGGTGCAAATTGCAGAGGCACTGGAAGCTGCCTGTCCAACCAGAATTCCACGTGAACAGATTGACACCTTCATCTACGTGCATCAGGGTCAGAAAGACGATGACGAGTTCAAACAAGTCTTGTTGCATAAATATTGAACATTTCACACAAGTCTTGTTGCATTGAACATTCAGACATCACCGTATTCCTACATTCTATGTTCATTCTATGTTCTTCTATGTTCATTCTACGTTCATTTAAGCGCCTTGATAGCGTATAATTGTATTTAAAAAATCAATACCAAGAGTCTACTGTGGTGAAGACCTTATGTTCATTCTACTATGTTAATAAAAATAGTGGAAATTCAAAATGTGTGTTAGTGTTCATTCTTTGCAAAGATAATTGTATTAAAAAATTCAACACTAAGAGTCTACTGTGGTGAAGACCTTATGTTTTCATATTGATGAGGGAGCTGGTGTTTTTTGTGCTTTTAGTTAGAATGTTTCCCCCTTTCGGAAGTAAATAGGTGGCCCTAAAAAGGCCCTTTGCGAAGAACAGCGTCATCACACTGTTACGGGCGGAAAATTCTTTTCACGCCTGATACCCACGTCCGACACACAGGGCATCGTATCTCCAAATGAAGCTCCTCCGTCTCGACGCACTGGCACGTCCCCCTATACATGTTAGGGATAGCAAGCATACGCCACATAGGCACAGATGACCACAAGGGAAAAAGGCGTACATCGTCTCTTTGTCTTGACACACGTACAGGTGGATTTTTGCTTTTCCTTAGTCAGTTGTACACGTAGTTTAGACTTGTCCTCTTCTAATTCATCGATCTGTTCTTCGTTCAGGCGGACCATCTCTGTCCAAGGTGGTGGTGTTGTCATTCCTGTTGCGGTAGCCGTCGTTGGGGTAGCCGTCGTTGTGGTAGCCATTGAAGCTGTAGTTGTTTGGGGTCTACTACTGTTTAACCACTCCACCTCTGGTAGATCTTCATCGTCTGTTGCTTCATCATCACCATTCTCTTCTCCCATAGCGGCCCTCATTTCTCTATCTTCTTGTGCGCCTCTTCGTCTCAACGCATCAGCAATATGAGCTTCATGAACACGCTGCAAGCTCGTAATGATTGTAACATTTTCGTTGACTTCTCCACTTGGGCGAATCCGTTTTCTATGTTCTCTAGGATCTTGTTGGTTCATCGTGTTGACTAGCGTCTAGTAGGATTAGCCATGATGCAGTTGAATGAATGGATAGCAGACGAGATACTGCACGCTTTTTATAGTCTAACCGTAGAGCGCCCGGATGAGCGCGCGGACGTCATCGAAATCTTCCCATCAAAACATTGTGCTTGCTCAGGCCCGCTGAAATTTTGTGTTTCTTTTCCATCTTCAAACCGGTCTCATTTTGCAATAAATGCGAGTTGATGTGTAAAACATATTTCAACTTGAACTTTGGGAAATGATCGTGTATCGTTGAAACATTCAGAAGGCTAGCGACAGCCTAACCCTATATTTTTAATGATTTTGTCGATTTTAGACCCGTATGGTTATGGGAGTGGTGGTGTAGAAAACCCGGTAAATTTGAAATAAATCGGTTTACCTCCGTAAAAGCACTTTAGGTGTCTTCCTCACATCCTTATAATGTCACCCTGAAATTGGAGCGGGTTTATCGAAGAACAAGTAGGAATTTTTGTCCTACCACTCTTGCTACGGTAACACAGCCATTGACACGCATAGCTGTACACGCATTCGGCTCCAGACTGTATAGCGCTGTGATACGGGCGCGCGGAAGTCAGCGAAATCTTCCCAGCAAAAAATTGTGCTTGCTCAGGCCCGCTGAAATTTTGTGTTTCTTTTTCATCTTTAAACCGGTCAAATTTTGCAATAAATGCGAGTTGACGTGTAAAACTTACTTTAGCTTGAACTTTGGGAACTGATCGTGTATCGTTGAAAAATTCAGAAGGCTAGCGGCAGGCTAACCATATATTTTTAATGATTTTGTCGATTTTAGACCCGTTTGGTTATGGGAGTGGTGGTGTGGAAAACCCGGTAAATTTGAAATAAATCGGTTTACCTCCGTAAAAACACTTTAGGTGTCTTCCTCACATCCTTATAATGTCACCCTGAAAATTGGAGCGGGTTTATCGAAGAAAAAGTAGGAATTGTTGTCCTATCACGCTGACTAACTTAAGTTATCTTTCGACCATTGGTTGATATACGCGTAGCCTGACTATTTTTCAAGAAATGCTTTGAAATTTGACGAAAAAAGCTAGAAACCAGGCACAAACCGCCCGCTATACATTTCAAGAATAATTCCAATATTTCTCTTGAATTTTGTTACAAAATACCTTTAGCAACCTGCCAGAGAGTACTTACTTATTCCAGATATCTTTTCTACAGAAAGCATTCATCATAGTCCACATGTTCACAGTTGTTGATAATTAATCAGACGATGATGCAAAACACGTGGGGTTACTATGTTCACAAGGGTGTGGAATTGTGTAAATGTGTATGTAAGGCCTAATATTCAAATAATCAGAAACTCACAGTTATTGAATCGAAAATCTAAGTTTTCAAACAGAGAACTTAAGTTATCGAAGAGAAAACCATGGTTTACGAATCGAAAACTTAACTTTACGGTCGAAAACCTAGGTTATCTACCAAATAACCCCGAGTTTCTTTTTCCTTAACCTCGACTTTTTATTTCCCAACAACTAAATTCATAATTGTCACTAGAAAACTTAAATTATGGAACCTAGAACCGAGATTTTCGAATTGATATAAGCGACACTCCAACGGACCGCCTGGTATTACTCCATACGGAATCAATAGCATTTGTGCCAGTGGGAATGAATACATTGTGACGTGTCTCTGTATAACTGAGCCCCGGTACATGAAACAAATGTACTGGAGTTTTATATGGAGAGAATTACAAAGTTATTTGAAGCGTGATATATTATCGATATCACAGAGAAATGGTAGTCATTTTGTAGAGTTCAGTTTGCTCTACACGCTGCAAAAAAGAACATTTTTGCAGAGCTGACTACTGATTTTTGAAAAGATCCTAAGCAGACGACTAATTAAAATGGACAGACTTTAATAAAGCAATTTTGCCACCAAAAATTCACTCAAGCTTTCCTAATATATTAGTTAGTGCTCACGAACAGTTATTCCGATCATATCCCGTTCTTAGCTCGACTTTTTGTCCATCTTTTTTCTACCTTTTTCCTGAGGCAGCCGTCATTTTCAACAGCTCCGCGGGCGATGTTTGACCTAGAACATTCGCCAGATGTCGCTGCGTATTCGGTTGACCTTAAAGTGTTAGCCAATCAATTTGTGTTGACAGCGAAGTCGACCATCACGTGCCAAATTAGCGCTAAGGTCATGAGGTCAAACTACGTCTCCGAAGCTGTTGAAATGGCGACTGTTTCAGGAAAAAGGTCTGAAGGACGACTTTGAAAATATCGACAAAAACTCGAGCTGAGAACTGCATATGATCGGAACAACTGTTCGTGATCACTAACTAATACATTAGGAGGGCTTGGGTGAATTTTTGGTGGAAAAATTTCTGTATTCGGCCGTTTTGCTGGATTCCTGTTTCGTTCCTTGTCTATATCTCTTACTATCATACTCCTGCAGCATTGTCACATTTTTCATGTGAACACGAGCCAAGGTATCTGAAAAACACCACCTTCAAAAATCTCCGGGGGGGGGAGGGGTCCTATGGTGGGCCCACAGTCTATGTCATCTAGGCCTATAATGCTTTGGATGTGATTGAACAATGTATTGAGGGCCTTGGCAAAAATACCAAATAGTTCGAAATACTATAACTATTCCGCTTGTTGTGTTTTTTATCTGTACGATGGAAAATAAAATTTATAACGTTCTAATGACCAGAGCGCAAACAAGTTGTTTTCAACTAAACATATGATGGGCTTCTAGGAAAAAACGTGGTCTGCAAAGTTCCCAGAGAGAGAGACAGGCTACACTATTGTTGGCTCACGGTCAAAACCTGTTACGCACTTGCGCGGAAATTACTGAAGAACGGCGTCGTGATATCCTTGTTTATCGAATGTGACGCTCACTGGCCTCGCCACATATGTTGCTGATCAACATTCTGTTGAACTGTTTCAACCCGAAGGAAAATTTGATGTAGTTTATTTAGACATGCCAAAAAGCACGTAAGCCCGGCTATGCTCCATCCCACTCACACAGTTTTCCGACGAACTTTCGGTCTTACGTATTCAATTTCACTTGCCGTCTATATTTGGATTTCCCAGAAACTCTTCACTTGCTTATGGAAGGCAAACACCGCCAAAAATACTACAGTGAAACAAATAAGCTTGAGACAAACGGTTAACGTTCGTTTACCAAACAATTAACGTCCATTTGTCAAACGATTAACGTTCGTTTATCAAACAATTAACGTCCATTTGTCAAACGATTAACGTTCGCTTACCAATGGAACAACGTACAGTCAAATGGGCATCAGGCGTACAGGCAAACAATTAACGTTCGTTTACCAAACAATTACCGTTCATTTGACAAACGATTAACGTTCGCTTACCAATGGAACAACGTACAGTCAAATGGGCATCAGTCAACAGAGGATGCCATCATCACAATTAAGGGGAGATAATTAGTGAGAACAAAGGTCGAGCTGTTTCACATGGCCCAAAATCAAGTCACCTGCTTCATAATAATTTGTAAACGATATAAGTAATTTTAAAGCTTATTGAGGCCAGACAATTTTACGTGTAAATAAATACACCCCGTGTGTGACGATACACTGCAGGGGTATATTTTGCAGTTAGCCGAATATTTTCGGCCCCATATTCTGAATACTCAGAAGAAACATATGCTCCAGTTCATGCTGCAGCAATATTGCCCTCTTTGAATCAATTTATAACACTCTATCGTTGCTAATAAATGTATACTATTCATGCCAATAATTTCGACAGGATCTTCCGTTTTAAACAATGAACAATATTAGTTATGACAAAAACTTAAATTCATCCCATGAAATTCTTCATTTTGAGAATTTCTGCTCGCGTTATTCAGTTCGTTATGATGAATCTTAACTGCTAAAGAGGCTATAATTTGCATGGAATTGAAAATTTGGACGAATAGTGATATAAAAGCTAAAGACGAAGCTAAAATTGCGTTCATAGTTTTGTTTTATTGTTCATACTGTTCAACTTCTCTCCAAACGTGTCAGCGCCCTCTCGCCCTCTGCTGAAAGACTAATGTCTTTGAGGTAACCGCATAATTCAGATTTCGAAGACAAAATGACTTTCAGAAAACAACCAAACGTCTTTCTTTATTTGCAGCCAAAATTTATCACATATTTCTTATAAATAACGAAACAAAAAAATCATCATACATAACGAAAAAATGCAGTTGATTATTGAGTGACGATACATTGCTTACTGTGCTGGAAATAAAACCATATAGGATCCTAGCCTGAAGTGCTGATGGTCGAGACCATCTCCCCCCCTCCCCTCCACAACACACACACTTATTTGGAGGTTCCACCGTTTCCTGAGATCGAACAGAAAATAAACAGTTTCCACAACACATTTACTTTCTTTACAATAATGCATGCTGCTTGTGGACAACCCGTGATAGCGGGTAGTCTTTTCAGAATATTCTCATTGAAGACTGAATATGTTGTGAAAGATATTTAGATGATGCAACCATATCTCAGTCATATACAAACTGAAGTAGTACAAAATCCAATCTGACTAAAACCAGATCTACAAACACGCTCCCTATTTTACCTTGTCTCTTTATATATCTGACCCTAACGGATAAGTTTTGGTGTTCACAAATCAAATCAAATCAAATACTTTATGCACATTTGTGCCCCGGAGGGACTAATGGCATGAACATACAAAAACAGTGACAACACAGAGAACAACCAACTGTGTCGGTATGCTTTTATATCATCCAAATTATCTCCCCTTAATTGTGAGGGTGGCGCCCTCTGCTGACTGATGTTCATTTGACTGTATACGTTGTTCGTTTCGTAAGCGAAAGTTAATCGTTTGACTCAAGATTAATTGTTTCACTGTAGTATTTTGGCGGTGTTTGCCTTCCGTACATCCCACACTGTTAAGTGAAATAACATAAACTGGCTATGGAAGGCCAAATGTCCAAATAATCAGAAACTCACAGTTAGTGAATCGAAAACCTAAGCTTTCAAACAGAAAACTTAGGTTTTCAAAGAAAAAACCCATGGTTTTCGAATCGAAAACTTAAGTATACGGTCTAAAACATAGGATATCTACCACATAACCCCGAGCTTCTCTTTGCCTAACCCCGAGTTTCTATTACTCAACACCGAAAATCACAGTTGTCAGTAGAAAACCTAAGTTATCGAACCGAAAACCTAGGTTTTCGAATTGATAACTTAAGTTTACGGTCGAAAACCTAGGTGATCCAGCAGACAACCCCGAGTTTCTCTTTCAATTTTGAGTTTCTGTTTTTTTTTTTGACATTCGTGTAGAACACTTAAGTTATCAATTTTCGAATTTGCGACTGGCGTAAAATGAAATTCGACTAACGCCGAGTTTCGTTATCCGGGTACTATGCCCTTTCCCGCATGTTGACTGATCACTGGGTATTGGTAGGCCTTTAATCAGTTGTATAGCTATGCTGCAGACTGAACTGGGGGAAATAATCTAGTTGAAATTTAGCTATCCGGTCAATCTGACTGACCGACGTCAGACAGGTCAATGTAATTCACACCAGAAAAGCACATTTAGTGATGTATAGATAGCTACTTTCGAAAATACTTCAGTGACACACATGCTGTCTCTGGGTCAACATCGATTAATACAGGCAGCGGATGTTATGTCAGTGTGAGCAGTTTGATTCCGTATAATTAATTTCGCCACGTGGTTATCTCTGCATTTCTGATTGGTCAACAATCGGAAAAGGCGCGAAACCCAGAGTACCATCGAAACGCTGAGTTAGAAAGTCGAGTGTCAGTACACGACAACCACCAATTCGAAAACCTAGGTTATCGACTGACAACTTAGGTTTTCTACACGAAAGTCCAAGAATAAAAGAGAAACTCGAAATTGAAAGAGAAACTCGGGGTTGTCTGCTAGATAACTTGGGTTTTCAACCGTAAACTTAATTCTTCAAGGTTTTCGGTTCGATAACTTATGTTTTCTAGTGACAGCTGTGATTTTCGGTGTTGAGGAACAGAAACTCGAGGTTAAGGAAAGAGAAACTTGGGGTTTTGTGGTTGATAACCTAGGTTTTCGACCGTAAATTTAAGTTTTCGATTCGAAAACCATGATCTTCTCTTTGATAACTTAAGCTTTCTGTTTGAAAACTTAGATTTTCGATTCAATAACTGTGAGTTTCTGATTATTTGGACATTTGGCCTTCCATAACTGCCTGTGTTGATCACTGTTTTACCAGAGACAGCCTGTGTGTAACCGAAGTAGGCCTATTTGTCAAAGTAGCTATATATACATATCACTAAACTTGCTTTGCTGGTGTGAATTACATTACCTTTCTTGTATAGTCAGTCTATCAGGGGCTGTTCCAGCCATAATTCGTCTATTTTTTACGCGTTGATAACTTTTCACGTGTAAAAATTCAACACGTAATAAAGTGCAAATGACCAATCAAATGTATTTATTCATGGACGGTTTCCTTAAAAAAGTGTATTTTACACATTACAACACATATAAGGGTAGTGGGAAGAGGTGCCGACATACTGAGTGCGTCACATGACTTCACAGAATAGTCTTGTGGTTACCCTATTCTAAAGCACATACCAAGAATCTAACGATTCGTGATATGTGTTGTATCTCAGGTACGCTTTTATTGTACCTGTTCATGTGGCAACTTGGATGATATGACCACACGGCCCCTAGCACCGGCATAAGCGGTATTAGATACAAATCTAGAGCTATCATGGAAATGCTCTGACAACTCGTATACTGGTAATTGGTGAGCTCATAAAACTGACAACATAAAACTGTCATAAAACTGACAACATGTGAATTTATATTCATCGTGTTTAGTGAATCGACGTTCGCGTTTTTTACCATTCAATAGGCGTAAATACGTGTGAATTTGACACTACACATACAGGTTCAACGTGTAAGGACTGCAATTTTACGTCTTATCGAAAATTCTACGCGGGAAGATAAAAAACAGGAAACGTCTTGATTCATGACAACCAATCAATTTCTTTGGCGGGTCATTCAAACATATGACTTTTACGTGTAATATTGAAACCGGAAACATAATATCCAAAATTCCACGAGTAAACATTTAAACCAATCATTTTTAGGCACTATCATTATTCAGCCAACCGTACATATGATTTGGCATGTAAGGCTTGATGCCATTGGCTGAATAATGATAACGCCTAAAAATGATAGGTTTTCGGTTCGATAATTTAAGTAATGCAGAGACAACTGGGATTTTCGATGTTGAGAAACAGAGGCAAGAAAAGGAAAGTGAAACTCGGGGTTGTCTCGTAGATAACCTAGGTTTTCGACCGTAAACTTAACCCAATTTCGGCTTGGATTTTGGGGACCTGTTGTGTCCTTGGGCCCCCCCCCCCCCACCCGCCCCTGATTATTTTTCTTACCCCTTGAGCTAGGGGGCTAAGACTTACCATACTATACCCTTGGGTCAAACTCTACCAGAAAATGTAAAAAAAAAACTCCAAGATGGTCGCTATGATGACGACACGGAGACGTCATTATATAAAACGGAATTTTTGGGTCGATTTTTCGGTCAGATTTTCCAAAAAAAAATTATTTATGCAATTTCTCCACAAAAACTGCATGATAAATTAGTAGATATTAAAGTGATGTGAAATAAAATAGTTTTTGTCTACTTTTCGTCGCGGAAAAGGCAGACATTTTGAAGAAAAATGACGAAAACATCACTTTTCTAGTACCCCCCGCCTGGATGCCATCTTGAATTTGCCCATGATTCTCTGCTCGGGGGTTAGGCAAATAGGCTCAAAATGACCCCAATATAAGAAACAATAAAGTCACGGAGTTTCAGCTCTCAATTTTTCGTGGTTCCGGAGATAGCGCAGAGAGTTTGGACTTCGGTTTTCGGTTCGATAACTGAGAGTTTCTGATCATTTGAATTACATTTATTTTGTCTTCAATAACTGTGTACATGATGGTGCCTACCAATGTAACCCGTGAACGATTAATGACGTGTACACAGGAGCTCGTTACTGTTGTTAATTGGTTAATTATGGTGATTGGGATTTTGAAGGCTTACAAATTTGTTACCGACGTCCACAGCCCCAAAGTAACATAATTGAAAATTAACAGCGGTAAAGAGCCCCTGTTGGCATGCAATCCACCTGGGGTCAATATTGACTAAAAATAATTCTTTGCACATTTCGTTAGTACTATATCAATTCTTTCTCCAGGTGAATTCTTTGGAAAATACTTGTTCGCACCAAAATTATCGCCTGCTTAAGTGGAGACATTCTAAGCCGGCAATTAACAGTTGGGGCACACCAGCACTGCAGGGGTCATGATTATCAGTTAATATGTCCTACTTTGTTTATCGCTTTTATTCTGTCAGTTGATTTCAAAAGGACCAGGTATGTTCACGTCGATAAATGGCCCCAGAACAGGTGCAGGAGAAGTGCCAAAAATAAAATATTGTATATACAAGAAATTGATCAGTTGGCATGAAGTAGGCTACGATATTATAGTGTATACTCAGAAAAGTTTCCAGGCACTGAGTCTCATCACTCTCGAATAATAGGGCCGTGAAGTAGTGCATTCGTGCAAAATCGCCAATTTTGAGGCGAAAACACCTATCATTTCCTTCTATAGACATATGAAGATAAACGATAACCAGAACCAGCTTGATACAGCATACTCGCTGTTCAAGTACGTAGTAGTAGACCAAATCTGGTTCTGGTTATCGTTTATCGACATATGTTTACATGAACTCCGACATACCATTGAGTGGGATGAGACCTGAAGACTATTGAGGTAAATAACGGCAGTCTGTGACTATTAAAACTTTCATGTATGTAATGGTATATACAGTCATACGAGAAAACAGCCAACAATACTGGAAATTCTCATATACACTGTGAGAGCTAAGTCAATATTGCCTGGATTTAGGTCGCTTTATCTATTACATGTTTTCTTTCTTCATTTACTCCTATAAAAACTATCATGGAAAAAATCGAAATGTAAAACCAACAAAAATGATTGCAATATGTGTGCTTGAAGTAGACTTGCTCTACGTTCCTGGTCCATAAAAAAATCAAATGCACAATCTGAAATGTTTTCATGAATCATGAATATGGTGTCTCGCTTAGCCTCTACAGAAGTCGTTAATTAGGTAATTGGATCAACATTAATCCAACATTTGACTCGGACTTGGCGCAAGTCTGTTTCTTTTCAACTTGACGCCAGCCTAGTTTTTGAGCTTGGCGCAAGTCTTATTTTATGATCTTATTTTCCTCGGGCTCGTCAGTAAACTACATTCTCCTGCACCCTTGCGCAATAACACATTCAACAACACATATATTTGGAATTGTCATGCGGTGCTAGGCTCATAGAAATAATATCATATACGATCGGTATAATCTCATTCAAAATAAAAAATGCTACGAACAGTGATACAAGTACTGTTCATTCAGTCGTTTTATTCAAACGCACCAATGTATAACACCACCTCCAAAATGAGCGTAACAGCAAGATGACAAGCATATGTACATTTTATTTGAATACATACGCCATGTTATTGACCTAAGAAATAAAGATTTCTTTTTCAACCATATCAGATACAGTCAAATGAATACTTTCATTTCCCGCCTTTCGTCTTAACACTGTCGTGTGTTAATGCTTAGCAAACCGCTGACGAGATGGCCTGACCATACAACTGACCTCTATTTAAACCAGAAACCCCCGCCAATGTTATAACAGCTCACAGGACGCCCACCTGTTAAAACATTTCACACCTCCACATGTGATTCTTGCTCCCCCAGGAGAAAGTAATTTCGTGCTATTTCCTCCTGTCAAGCGCAAGAAATAATATTTCTCCTGCACCCTTACGCAATAACACATTCAACAACACATATATTTGGAATTGTCATGCGGTGCTAGCCGAGAGTCAAAGAAAGCAAGTAAGTGATAGGAACATGTTCAACCTATTCTCAATAAAATCTTTTATATATCCATCTTTATCGTTTCCTCTTTCCAACTAACGTGAAAATCATTCAGTGAAAATATATGTTTGCCCGAATATGGCAAAGATTTTAACAAAACTCCTAGAAGTATTCTCTGACATTTCAGATATCTCAGTCATAATTAAATATCTCTCAGTGTTATAAACGGGACACAGATATGATCCCGTTCGCCCTGTTACCAGGCACGTGCCATCTTAGTGAGGGACTGTCTTCGATTTTGATTAGCAATCATATAACCATCAAAAAGCACAAGGACTGAGTGCTTAATATACAGAAAAACAACTGAACCCAAAATAAATCAATATTAGCAAGTAAACACATAGCAAAACGTCTCTGATCCACTTATGTTCGATAACCGTATTAGCTTTAATAATTCACCGTTTACTTAGCTTTTTCTAAGTGATAAGTGTAGTCAACAAGCTCTTATTAGCCTCAATTATGTTCTAATTCGTTGCACTCAAACGAACAAATTGTTTATCATTTCTACAAAATCTCTCATCTTTCCCAACTATTTATTCATAACTAGAGTACCCGGAGCCTTGAAGTCCGACCTCAGGCAATACAAACCGGTACACCATGAATGTTGGGAAATGCATTGAAATCCGAAAGTTTAAAACCCTATGGAGTAACCTTCATCGATACCGGACGCCGCCCAGGCAAAAACAGAGATAAAATAGCATGTAAAAGCTCTGAAAACCTGTGTCCGTAGCAGTGCGCCAAGCATCTCCAGCCAAGGTGACGAACTCCACCCCTCCGTGCATACAATCTACATGCATAATGCAAATTTTTTACATAAATCATCCGTGATAACCACCGTGACGATGCAATCCAGGCCAGCGTCCTCCAATGCGCTATGCCATTTGACGGGACAGAGACAGTCCCTGCTTCAAATACATTCATCAACATATCTCTAACGAAAACATAAACATTATAGTCCTCATTTTTACCTCCGTCGATCAGACGGAGGTCTAGGAGCGCAACGTGAAATCTCCCGCCAAATAATTGTCATATGGGGAACCCACGACTCGTGTGATTTCCAATAGGGATCGCCATGGTTCCCGACGAAATTTTGAACACAAATTTTGGACACAAATGAATGCTTACGTCACAAAAGGTGTGTATCCTTTGCAGCGCTTCCACCGGGTCTCTTTATTCGAGGGTACTAAATTTTTTTGCTTCGCGCTGGTAGTCTAGCAGAAGATTGAACATGGCCGCTTGTACAGATGGACGATGCGATTTTTTGCCGGTAAGTTTTTTGGGGCTATTTTATGTCATTACAACACAATGATTCCTAGTATACCGCCCGTCATTACTATATATCGGAAAGTATTTGTCGGCTGATGACTTATGCCGAAGCCAACCAAATAGTCCAAGTTGATGCATATCAAATGCACGGACTGATATCGGCAAGGCTAGTTTTGTGTAAGAGTACATAACTTCCAGCAGATCCTTTGTCAGTTATATTTCGTGAGTCTTACACCAAATCTTTGCCCTGATAATCCACCGGCCTGGTTGTTTAAAAAGAACTATTCTAAATTTTGCTGATAAATTCGATTCCCTTTGGGGCGGGGTATTTATTTGGGTCCTGCTAAACACCGCCCGGGATCGCCCGGAACTGCCCGGGACCGCCCGGGTGCCGCCCGAGACCGCCCGGCGGTCGCCCGGGGCCGTCCGGAAATCGCCCGGCACCACACAGGTTCGAAGGTTCAACTTGACATTCTGTATTATTTTCTTTTGTGGATCATTCCACGTGTAACACTTAACAATGTGGCTTCCCATTTTTTTACAATTCATAGTCGAAGATGGAAAGCTCGACATCGCTCCCGTATTCCCGCATTCCAACTCACAAAATTTTGAGTAAAAAGATGGAAAGCTCTACATTGCTCCCGTATTCCAGCTTTATGTAATTTGAAAGTAAGATGGAAAGCTGGAACTGGACACTTTTTCTGTTGATATATAGAATTTAAATTTCGCAAAGTTCAGCGTTTAGCTTTTTCACCAAATTTATATATTTGGTTTATAATATTCGAACTTCCTCTTAAATAATATGGAATATGCAGACATGGAAAGATCGTAGTCTATCTTTTGATCATGTTCATCAAGTAATGTCTGAAGTGTGGTTTTCCCAGTATTATAATGTTCATATGAATAAATCGTTAACATTTCCTCTCTTTGCGATTCAATAGTTGTCAATCTGCAAATCTACCGAATCCCACAAAGTATCTTCACACCACATTTTAGAATCCATCAAACCGTTCTAAGTTTACCTCCACATCCCCTTTTTGCATACGCACGCTACCGTACCGCTTGGATTCCATCTCCTCTGTAAAGAGCTACCATGGCTAGACTCCCCTACCCTGTTGCTTCGACGGAGGTCTTTGCGCTCATTCAGCGCTTGTTCTATCATGGTATCAACTGAACTTCCAAATGAACATTCTGCTGTAAGCACAATTCAAAATGCTACGTGCTAGGCATTTTTAGTCAAACGTCATACTTTTGCATATATTAAGCTTTCCATATTCTGGTCGTCTGTAAACCATTTAATTCTTTTGAGCTCTTAAAATATTTATAAACTATAAAAAAAAACAATTATATGAACTGCCGTCAATTTTCTCCGTGTCGAGCTCTTTATATAACATTTCAATATTGGATCACTGGCCAATCACCAGTACCCTCTGTGGATGTCAATATATTGACCATGTTTCAATAGAATAAAACAAACTATAAATATTCTCTCCTCTCTTCCGTGCAAACAATCTACATGCATAATGTAAATTTTTTACACAAATCAACCGTGACAACCACTGTGACGATGCATTCCAGGCCAGCGTCATCCAATGCGCTGTCAATATGACGGGACAAAGACCGCCCCTGGTTCAAATACATTCATCAACATATCTGTAACGAAAACATAAACATTATAGTCCTCTGTAAAATCATATCAAAATACAGATCGGTCTCTCCAGACAAACCATTCCTACGTTCTTTATTTTGGAGAAGTTATTTTGAATATATTGTTTGTGGAATAACATACATAGGGCGGAATAGTGAACATTATCGGGCAGAATACCACTTTGGAATAACTTAGTTCCCTTTGCCCTGCAGTGAGACATTTGTTTCAAAACTCGCGAAGCTATATACCTACAATGCAATTATTTTCACTTGCCCGTTCTGTTGCGAACGGTTCAACATACTCACATCCAGCATTCCAGTAACGTGAATTGAATCGACCGAATTTCTTAATGTTATGAATGGCAAATCGGCCTATACATACTGTTCACATGTTCAAACAACATGAATTCCCCAGTCACCACTCTGATAAACAGCTTATTCTTTTTTCTAGCGTGGTATCAGTTGAACTTCCAAATGAACGTTCTGCTGTTAGCATAATTCAAAATCGACATAGCTAGGCATTTTTAGACAAATTTCATACTTCCTTTGTATATTATGCTTTCCATATTCTGGTCGTCTGTAAACCATTATCAATTCTTTTGAGCTCTTAAAATATTTGTAAAGCTATGAAAAACAGCTATATGAACTGCCGACAATTTTTTCCGTGTCGAGCTCTTTAACATTTCAATATCAGATCACCACCACCTCCTGTGGTTGCCAATATCTTGGCCATTTTTCAATAGCATAGAACAAAATATAAATGTCTTCCCGAATTTCACATGTTTCACAGTAGCGCTGATGCAGCTCAATTCATTTCCATGTGTCATGGCATCAACTTCTATTTTAGTTATGTTAAAACAACAATACTCCGTAGGAATTAGTCTCATATATAAAAATCTCCATTATTCCTTGACCAACAGTATGCTTTCCCTTCCAAGATTTATATGCAAATGATCACGTCACAACAGGACAATAGTAATCAATAGAGACAATGGACAATGGACTGGTAGCTCATCTGTCAAACCTTCCTTCATCATACACTCAAGGGTTCGGCGCTGATCTCGCCTTCCAAAACAAGTTCTGGGAGACACCGGCTACCTTTATTAAATATAGTAGCATTGCATTCACGTACTGCATAAATGCTTCGTGAAATCTGTAACGAGAGTACATGAGATATTATCATAGAGCAAAATATCATATCCATAGCTATCATACTGAAAAAGAGGTATATATCCCACCATACCAGGTTGCATCGTGCAACAAGCTGCTGCTCGATCTTGTATATCAGCTCTCGCATCCGCCGTTTCCGCCCTGCCAATCTTCCGGGACTTGGTAGCAAGGTCAGTGAACACATAATATTCCGGGATTCCCAACAGTCTGAGATGAATCGCAAATAATCAGCTGTTTACGATCACGTAGAGTCTGTGTCCCTCTGTTGATAAATCAGTTGCAAAATCAACTTCACCGTACTGTAGATCCTGTACTGGTCACGTTAATATGGCTCAAACCGCCTTCATTTCACCGTAAAGTTATGCTGTAATGTTGCCGTCTCTTTTACATGGGAACTCTTTTCGTGTTAAACGGGCAATGTTTGATTATCTGATCCAGCAAATCAGTATTATCTCTCTGGAAGAGTCAAATTTTGCATGGAGTATCGTCCAATTTTTTCCTGTACGGACTGCCTGTCCATGTCAACTATGACGGAAAGAACGCACAACGCCGTTTGATTAAGCGGCCATATACTCCGGTAAGGATCGAAATCTACAAATCGTTGTTGAAGACGTACAGACAAACTGATGGAGTATGGCGACACCAGGCTATATGGATGAAACACGGGGTCTAACACTGTCGTGTGTTAATGCTTAGCAAACCGCTGACGAGATGGCCTGACCATACAACTGACCTCTATTTAAACCAGAAACCCCCGCCAATGTTATAACAGCTCACAGGACGCCCACCTGTTAAAACATTTCACACCTCCACATGTGATTCTTGCTCTCCCAGGAGAAAGTAATTTCGTGCTATTTCCTCCTGTCAAGCGCAAGAAATAATATATCATGTTACATGTTCCACTTGCCGTTCGTGTTTTTTCTTGGTTGAAGTACAAGGTATTATGTAACAAATCGGTATAATAGAGAGAGCTCCGTTTTTCACAATGCACAAGTTTCTATTGAATGAATGTGGTGAAGCTACATGCCGTGATTAGTACTGACGGGCCATGTAAATTTCAATCACGATCGAACGCCAATAGTGGTTTGCTAGGTACCCGTAGCATGTTGCGTTCTATTTCGTTTGAATTGCTTGTCATTCGCAACCTGTATGGTGAATACCATTATTTTACTTTTGCTAATGCCTAAATATCCGTGATAGTTTCTTTATGTGTGTGAGAACCCTGCTGTTTTCCTTCTGTCGTCTGCTCGGGGAAAAATGTTCAAATGCAAATAGTATATCAGAAAACGAATGTCAGCGAAAGAAAAGCTTGGTATTGCTTCGTGCATTGTTTGTCTAATGTTTGTTTCCTCTTTCTTGTCTTATTCTTGTTTTTTTCTTTCTCTTTTTTTTTGGTTTGTTTTTTTTGGCGGTAGGCCTATAGGTGTTGTCATTTATTTAGAGCTGAGCTGAAATTGGCGTGGGACAAGCTGGAGCTTGTTCATACACATGATTTATTTTATGTATTGTGTTGTTGTTGTTGACGTGATTGCTGTGTGTTTTATCTTGTGTAACAGTTTCATACTTATAACCCCCATATTTAATTTAGTTTGGCATTCCATCATCAATATAACAACCTCCAAGTATTTGATATCTTCGGTGACGTAACTATCTTATCAATGAATGTCAAGGGACTTCACTCTGATCGAAAAAAACGTGTCGATATTTTCCATTGGCTCGCGAAGAAAAATGCCTCTATCATCTGTCTTCAGGAGACCCATGGCTGTGTAGAAACAGAATCTACTTGGGGAACAGACTGGGGTCAAAAATACACACCTTTTTACAGTCACGGGAAAGCAAACAGCACTGGTATAGCAATTTTTTTTCGCAGTAACCTCGATATATTATTTCACAAATCGAAACAGGACAGCGACGGTCGATATATCATCTTGGATATAACTATTGCGGATACAAAATTTACACTTGCAAATGTTTATGGTCCCAATGACGACGACCCCGACTTTTATTCGCATTTATTCCAAGCCATCAAAGATATGGATAATGAAACGATTATTATATGTGGAGATTGGAATTTAGTCCAAGATATTTCTCTTGATACATCAAACTACATCCGAATAAATAACCCTAAGGCAAGACTAGCAGTCCTGGACGCCAAATATCAATTAGGTCTATCAGATATTTGGAGGGAACAAAACCCATTTTCTCGCCGCTTTACCTGGCGTCAAAACACAAGCACAGGCATCAAACAAAGCCGTCTAGACTATTTCTTAATTACTGAGGACATACTTCATTCAGGAGCAAAATCTAACATAGGAATTTCTTACCGCTCCGACCATTCTTACATAACGGTCAGCTGTTGTTTTGCTCGTCGGCAGCGAGGGCCTGGTTATTGGAAATTCAATTCTGCACTCCTAGATGACCCTGATTATGTCGCACTCGTAAAGAAAACTCTAAACGATGCATTATTACAATGTTATGTAGCAGGCGACATTGAAGATTTGGAAAATATTGTGTTAAGCATAGACGATCAAACATATTTCGAATTCCTAAAAACAAAGATAAGAAGTGTTACCATCCCGTTTTCAGTAGCTAACAAGAAAAAGAAAATTAAGGAAGAGAAAAATCTAGAAAATGAGATTCTTAAACTAGAAAAAGACATGCACAGCATTCCCACAGATCGACAGTACGAAATTAATGAGAGACTACAGAGTACTAAACGGGAGCTAGAGCAGACCAGAAATTGGAAAGTGAAAGGGTCGATACTTAGGTCCAAAGCAAACTGGGCTGAAAACGGAGAAAAAAATTCTAATTACTTTTGCTCGATGGAGAAGAAAAATTACGTAACAAAAACTATTGTAGAAATTGAAACCGAAAATGAAACTGTCCATGAACCGAATCAGATCCTGTACGAAGTGAAACAGTTCTATTCTAAATTATATTCAAGGCGGGAATATATATCCGATGCAAATGATAATCTATTTCTTAATCACTCGGTAAAACTTTCAGAAGAAGAAAAGACTTCATGTGAAGGCCCCATCTCCTTTCATGAACTGACAAAAGCTGCAAATCACATGAAAAATTTGAAGTCGCCTGGATCTGATGGTTTTACAGCCGAATTTTTCAGGTTTTTTTGGGAGGACATGGGAATATTTCTGTTAAGATCTGCCAGACATGCTTTCAAAACTGGGACCTTATCGCCGCTACAACAACAAAGCTATATTTCTTGCTTACCGAAGGAAGGCAAAGACAGAAGATTCCTAAAAAACTGGCGCCCAATTTCTCTATTAAACGTCGATTATAAAATAATATCAACATGCATAGCTAACAGAATTCGAGAAATATTACCATCTCTGATAGACGAAACACAGAAAGGATTTATGAAGGGAAGGTTTATTGGGGAAATTACTAGGTTTTTGTCTGATCTTATCAGCTTTACAGAAGAAAATAATATTCCAGGACTGTTAGTCTTGATTGACTTCGAAAAAGCTTTCGATTCCGTGTCTTGGGACTTTATAGAGAACACGTTTGTATCATTCAATTTTGGAGCCGATATAATCCAATGGATAACACTTTTTCAAAACGGCTCGAAAAGTAGTGTGATGAACAATGGATATACGTCGGACTTTTTCCAATTACAACGGGGCTGTCGACAGGGGGACCCAATTTTACCGTACATATTTATTTTAGCCGCACAAACACTATCGCTTGCGATAAAAAATGACCCAAATATCAAAGGTATAAAAATTGAAAACTCAGAAATCAAAATACAACAATATGCTGACGACACCACGCTGATTCTGGATTGATCCCGGGAATCCCTAGAAAGAGCCATGGGCCTCCTGAACAAATTTTCTTCTTCATCTGGTCTCCAATTAAATGTAAGCAAATCTCTGGCAGTTTGGATTGGCAATAAAAAAGGAAGCACGGTAAAAATGTGTCCTCACTATCGGATTAACTGGGATCCCGGAGGTTTTAAACTTCTCGGAATATGGTTTTACCCCACGGTGATAGATAGGATGAGGTTACTATTAGTGAGTCTATTTAGTGAGGGTAGGTGGTGAATAATTACTATGTATATAAATGCTTATTGTGTCCTGAACGTAGACTTGGAGTTAGTGAATAAATGTATAAAGAAATTATAGCTACATGTAGATTGTAAATAATGAATACTGAAATTAAATGTTTCTATATAGACATTGCCTTATAGTATGTGTATACTCCCGGTTATTTATACAAACACGTACTTTGAGTATGGGTGAAAACGGCTAATATATTCTCGCTTAAATGATTACATAAAATTATACACCAACTAAACATAATACACAATTATACAACTATACATTTGTTTGTATATACTGAAGATCCCAAATACGTTTACAGAGAACAATAGGAGCTGTCTTCACTTCAGAATCAACCATTTTGCACAAATGCAATACTTCACGGCCATGTTACACGAGAATCAGGAGATTCGGTGCCTTGATTTTTTTCTAAGTATACAATGTAATATTGTACGCTATGCCAATTGAACAATTTCTTGTAGTAGAAGTATTGTATATTGGTACTTCTGTAACACAAGGCTATTCTATGGATAACAACTTCTTTGTTGCTGTGGAGCTGACGTTTCGTTGGAGATACTTCCAACTTTTCCAAAGCTTGGTACTTCTGTATTGCACCTGATCTGGGGCCATTTTCCCATCAAATGATACAAGGTCCTTTGGCATTTGGCCCTGTGGAGGGTCAATGTCTAGTTCTTAGAGTATAATTCATGGTGGCACAGAGTGTGCAGGTGGTTTGGGTGGCTATGCTACTTAAAGAATCTTAACACTTTCCAACTGACGATAAATCGGCATAGACTATTACAGTTTTACACCGTTGTCTCCTGTGCTAGCAATATTCCCACACAAAGTCTCGGCATAATCTTTACGACCCGTTCAAGAGGAACAAGAGACAGTCGATCGAATACAGAGAGAGAGAGAGAGAGAGAGAGAGAGAGAGAGAGAGAGAGAGAGAGAGTCAAGGTTTAATGTCGCGTTCAGCAATATTTCAGCTATATACCGAAACAACGAACAGATATACGACCGAGTGGGAAAATTTATCAATTTTAGGGCGCGGGCTTCGCCTTTGCCCCAAAATATGAACTTCCCAACACTAACCGTGCGTAAAATAACCATTGAGCACGCCTAGGAAAACATTACTTCTTAAATATAATAATTGGCAGGGTATCTTTATACACGACACCACATGGACGTATGTTGATGGACTGAGACGCTGAACGTCCAAAGTTGGAAATATTCCATTAAGTCTTTCAAATTTTATTGTCCGGAAATTTGAGTTGACTCTCAAGTTGCGCCATCTATGGGTGTTTTGTGGATACAAAATCCTTTCTAGCAGCTTACATAAAAAGAACTATATTTGTAGTGAATCGCCTTGGAGTGTACGGTATGACTCTGATAATAAAATCACAGGCATGTTACATGCACTTGACTAACCCGGTCAAGCGCCTCTACTCAAAGTTTCTCAAATTTGGCAATAGATATCGCACGCTGATAGCAAAATACGAGCGAAGCGTGCAAGACCTATGGTGTTACGTTTCGTAACTTGTGTCTAATCCCGCTTAGGGGCCGTATGAACCTATGTACTTCAAGATCCTCATGGTACTCATATGAACAGTCACAATCAAAGCGTGACTGAGATACATCATTCTTTAGATGACGATTTTACAACGAATATTATGGATTAAGAATACTGATCAGCGATACGGATTTGATATTTTGGAACATCATGATGTCTTGCCGGCATCATTGAAAATTGTTCACCGCTTCTCTCTTGCAGGAAACAAGCCTATGTTTATGTATACTATGATTGTCTTTTTGAATTTGGTGCTAATACTGTTATGTGGAATATGGAATAGGTCTTTGGAATATGGATGACGGACCAGACGCTTGTAACCCGTAATTGATATTTGATCTCGTAATTCGGAGTTGAATCACTCGGGCTCATTTTCGTATAATTTTTTTTTAAATCAGGAGCCGTTTGGATTTTTGTACCGTGGTTTTGTGAACATGTAGTCCAACTCAAGGTTGTGTTTATATTCTGTAGATTTACTGTGATGTGAACATTGAAAGTCTATTCAGTTTTGCTGACATTCAGGTTCAAGCCATCCTCGCTAAAACCAGGGATATCTCTATCCTATAGATATAGCCCCTAGTATGCTTGGGCAATGTATAGCGATCAACGACACACAGCGGCATCCTGCATATATTGACCAATCAGATCACTTAAGCACCGCGACCATGGCGATGTGCGATACCCAGTGGCAGAAGAACATGCACCTTTCCAACAACCATGAACACTAATAAATATAAGGAAATATAGTTTAAAACAAAATCTATTTGAAGAGAAAATATCCCCATTCATCTCCATTTATCTACCATCAAACATCCAACAAGCCAGGCAAATGTAGAAAACACCGAAGCTTTAAAGGTGGTCCGCGATGTCAGTGTATCCGACCTCACCCTCCCACTGAAGGACTTGAATTGGGTTGAAACGCACGGATTACTATAAAATTTCACTGGTCTATCTATTAATATTTTATTCTTATGCGTGCTTGAATTAAATATTTTAAATTCGGTATCAGCGAATAGTTTAGCAGCGAAAGTAAAACCCAAACGTATTTTACCATCAGCGCAGTTTTTCTATGTCACGTAACTGGAGTGTGGGCGGAACGCGGTTTGCTATGCAAGTTGGTCAAGGGTTCGCCTTTGGCTCACAAATAGAAACCTTGACGTGGTGAAGATGGTTCAAGCCGGTCATTACTCGCTGCTTTACGTACCTGATAAAGATATCCGCTGGTGGTAAATCAAAGTAATTAACTTTTTGAATAATGTGTGTTGTTTCATTCATTATTGTGTAATATGAGGAAAACAAAGAAAAAATGTAGGTTGGTGTGGGTTTTTTTAGCTGCAGACATTGTTAAATAGACTGACCCATGGTCCATTTGATAACCCAGAAAACATACGGAATAGCCCTGGTTTTGAAGCATATTCGTGAAAAAATCGTATAAATAGGCCTAGTATTTAAGTCTTTCTTATATTCTGAATGGTTGAAGATAACCACAGGGTCTGTCAACATTTATCAAATTGAATGAAGGTTACTGCACAAAATTCTTGGCTGGAACACTTTTGAAGGAAATCCATATCTCTTAACCTAGGAAAGGGAGATAACCTACTGTGAAAAACAGGCAAAATGGCCGCCAAAGCCAAAAACCACCAGCGGACTGCCTTAAGTACTCGATAGTATTCATCGTGTATGTGACATTCATTTGCATATTGTTTAATTTACGTGTGTTGAATTAACTATACTCTTCGTGTCGTCTATCATGCCGATTAAACATGTCTGCTTTGCCGGAACAGTGAGGTTGTCCATCAAAAGTCCTTCTCGTTGGGTGGTTTTTCCAGACGAACTTTTGTTAATTTAGCTGAGCAGGAAATCGAGGTGGAAGAAATAGAGGCATCGGGGCAGACGTGGATGGATGGATGGATGTACTTGGGCACTCCATCGCACCGCGATGGGCACAGGTCGTGCGAACACGCCGTGCAAGCCGTTTCCTCCAACCCGCCCTACACATGATCCCTCTTAACAAATAGACACTGTGTAATCCCCACATACTTATTAAACGATCTACCTTCTTTTTTCAAACTACAGAAGTATCAGATAATATTTACATCTGTCAAGTCCCCTCATTCTCTCTTCTCGGACCGATTCTGAGTGGCAACTTTGACTAATTATCACCATGGGCACTCGTTGTGATGTTTTAACTAATGATGATTTTGTCATTCGTTCAAGATGATGCAGACATTCGATGAGGAAGTTGACTTTTTCAGTGCTTCGGAGATCGAGTGGGTGAGAGCACCGTTGTTCGTGTTCAAAGGAGATATGTGAAACGTGGTTTGATGGAAGATACGGATCACCTGAATGCTGGACGGAATTGTAGATGTTGGTATAAAGTGTGAAGTTCTGATTGTTTTCCCGGTCGTGCGATGGAATGTTTCCGATGGCATTCGTTTGGACATCCGCGTCGTCTTCGCGAAGGCTGTCAGAGATGCTGGGTTTGGCATGACCCTGCGGTGATGTATAACAATCGTAGAGAGCAGATGAAATTGATCGTGATACTACGCAGAGAGGTGATAAATCCATTGAAGTATGGGAGTGCGGAGAAGGGAAAGTGGAAGTAAGTCAGGGAATAAAGTGCAGGTGGCCAAGAAGACCCAGTACGCGAGTTGCAGACTGTCGCACGCGAGGGTGAGAAAATTGTTCAAGTCATGCGCGAGACTATGAAAGTTGTGCAGGGAAGTGAAGAATATTTTAAGTGATATTGTTAGGTGTGTCGCGGAGGCGCCTGGCTTGGACCCTCCGGGCCCTCCCGAAGGGATGGAGACCGTGTTCTTTGGCAGAAGGAATAGCTGTCTAGGACCCGGTCCCTCTGGTGGATCGGTCAAGGCATCGTGTACGGACTATTCGTTCAAAGAAGAAGATCTTTCCCCACGAGATCATGAACAAAAAGATCGCTGAATAAAATTATCTCTCACATGCACACACACACACACACGTACTCACAGGCACACACAGACGCATGCACCCATGCATACACAGACACAGACATGCACACACACACATACACAGACACACACGCATACACACAGGCTCATATACACATACACGCTTCACACACACACATACACACACACGCTATAGAATTTTAGTGTCCGATCAGCTGTTACGTAAAGGTGATAGACAACGGGGATGATCTCTATATAACCCTGTACCAGAAGTGCTCGTTCGACTCTAGAGTTGCCTCTAAAGATTTGACACAAGATCGATGTTTCTTCACAATAAACTCGCATTTATTCGCTGGTAAACATAGCAAGCATGGCTTGTACGTACAGTATACGAACATACATGTATACGAACATTTCACTTCTTACAATGAGCGATGCCATGCTCAAGGGAGACAGTTGTTCAAGTCTAAATCATTGTACAAAACACCACGGTTTTATACAGACCAGTAAATAAAACACTTCACATAGGCTGGGCCTAATCTCCGGTTTCTCACAACTTAAACAGTTAATTAACGATACAGCCGGACTGACCACTTGAGCATCAGTCATTATCCAAACACAGCTGGCCTGTTCTGGTCACTTTAATACCGTACCGTATTCATGTAGGCTCTAGCTTACATATAAACTAGAAGACCTTTCTCTATTTTCATTTCTACAATATACAATGTAAATCGAGTTATATTTCGAGTACCAATTAATCTATAACTTGACCTGAAGTGTCAGGTCTCTGCCAGTGCCATCTACCATTAGCCTGTTATCAGCCACCTTCAATTGTTGGTGCTTCCTGGCCACTTCAATTACATCCCTGGTCAGTTTTCCTGGCTTCCACTCAACTTAGTGATACGCCCCCAACTTTAACATAAGTACTGTATATACGCGTACCGATCAAAACCTGTGAACTGACACTACAACTTTCCAAAACTGATTTAGATAAATGTAAAAACTCAAATAGATACATATATGATTTTCTATACTAACCCAAAATATAAATGAGCCTAAACCTACATTATTTTCCTTCTATATTTTACATACCTCCGTTACTACAAGTTATTTGTTAGTTCTCCAAACAACCAAACATTTAAATTAACCGTCCCATCGGAACACAGCAGAGAAGAAGACTCCCCGACAACATATATCACTCACTCTATCCGATCGGTCAGAGTAGATATACATGTAATATGCCTAGGTGTTACTGCATAATTTTATATTATAATATCAACGCTTTAGTTCCAAATCGCATCAATGCATGACGTACAACATGCCGTTATGACAAAAATAATCTATGTTGGTCACCAAATTCACAAGTATAAACTTTGTTAGCAGAATACTGCCCAGTTGAACTTGAAGCTAATTTCTCGCGATCCCCACGGAAATACTACAAATCACGTGACCCAACATTGCTAATGCGCCACAAGTCACATGTGCGCAGCCATATATTCTCGTATACGGCATCCAAAAACAAACAAACAAACATGGTCCATCAACCCTTCGTATACGGCACGCCATGGCCTATCAGCCCTTCACGTGGTATTCAAAACTCATAAATGCATTATTCAAAAATGCAAGGCTCAGCAGCCCTTCTAAACATGGCTCAACAGCCATTCTAGGCATGGCTCAACAGCCCTTCGCGCGGTACCCAAAAGTAAAATCAAAAGTGCATTAGCCAAAATAACACACTACTCAATGCTCATCTAGCGGACAGACAAATTCAAGGTTCGTTATGTACAATATCATCCAGAAGAAAGTCGAATAGGAACGATCACGTCGACTTAATCGAAACATCTTGACCAACTACAGTAATGAACGACAGTACTGAGAAAAATGTCTAAAATAAATCATAACCATCATAGTTATCAGCGAGAATTGACTATGTTAGCATAGCGATGCTCAATCCAAATTCAAGCTTAATCAGACATCACGACTACCGAAAAATTTATCAAGTAAGAGCGCCTCATTAGCAACAGTTGCACAGCCTAACTTGATAGTCATATCGTCTCATATTCCATGGACATTCTCAAAATATCCAACTAAATCAGCGCACCCTTACACAATGTTACCAACTTTATAACCTCACAGGTCATTATGGTAATACAAAACAAACGATATGGATTTCATTAGGCATCTGCCTCCACATCAACGAAATTGCCTTCAAATAAATATAATCTTATCTCCTTAGCAAGAATTACTAGATGGTCCTTCAACATAGAATTTAGAATAGGTTCCGAAATCAACTAACAGATTTTGATTCAGCTGGCTTATTTTCAAACTCTACTGATGTATGTCAATAATGCAGACCACCGGATTACCGAAATATCCAAATCAATCGCGTTCACTGAACTTGTTAGAAATCATTGAAAATTGCAACCAAACACTCTCAAATATCGTACACCAACAATGTCTTTATAAAAATATTCACCATAGACACAATCATTCTGTAGTTAGGTAGTTATGTCTCAAACAATCTTCCATAACTGTCACTCAAGTATCGGATTTCTCCAGCATCGCCTGCGTTAATGTAATATACAGTACTTCATCCGCAAGGATTAAAATTTTAACATTACGTGTTACTCATTGAAAGCTAGAAATTCATGGTTGACTGGACACCATATGTATTACACTCACAAAGTTGTCAATACGCGTTAATTGAAACCAATTTGTCATCCACTATCTTAGACTTATATCTGGGGATCCAAAATAAAAAAACTAATCACAAAACTTCACGACATCCAGGCTCTCATAGCCGAATCGGGAATTATGATGGTTCGTCAATGAACGCGAACAGGCTTCCATAGACTTCAAGCTACTAGTACTTACATGTACATGTACTCAGTGTAGGACCTGTCGATCATGTACGCGATAATTCTATTTCTATTCAGCCAATATTACGTTACGTATTTTAGCTTACCAGCTAACACTATTATGGCAACTAATCGCGATAACATCCTAATAAAATAAAAATCATTGTGGAATTACTTCACAATATTATCGTGAAAACTTCAGAGGCTAGATTTACCAAACTGCAATTTACTAACTTTACCAGTCACCAAGGAATTCATATAATCTACCAATTTCACCATTGGGCATGCAGTATTATCCATACTTAAACAAAACATGCACAATATACGAGAGATATCAACAATTCATATAAGGCACTATTATGGTATATATATAACATGATTGCTCAATATATGTTACCAACCTGATTGAGGATTCAGTCCAAAATTTTCCGAGAAAGTTATCTAAGTAAATTGTCTTTGAGTTCATAAGGGTATGACCCATTCCTGTAAATTTATATACTGTTCATCACACGTTCTATTTTCGATCAGTGGGAATTTCACAACGTCAAGCAGAAAGTTCAGGGAAGTCCAGGCAGAGAATATATCACAACACAGTTATCTTTTCAATCACTACGGCCATTTACCTGTTAAATGAAATGAATCAAACTATACCTGTAGATATACTGTTCCACGGAAAGGACTCGGTCCATGGGTTTCTGGTACACGCTGTCACGTCACCAAGAACGACAATATGAAAATACACATTTTCACGCGAAATCGAACACAAATGAATTTTAAAAATTTAGAGTTCAATCTGATTGTCCTGGTCCATATTTTCGTCGGTCACTGTCGATGATGGGGCCGGACACTTCGTTGATCAATTGGTGGGCGTTGACAGATACTCCTTGTCCGCCTCTCCGTTGGTGCCAGGCGTGGTTGGCACCTGCCCGCATCGTATCACCAAACATCCTTAATATTATGCCAGAAGGGAAGGGTAAAGGTGCGACGAAAACTTATCTGTTTTTACAGGCCTCAAGCCTGCTGAACTGCTGCTGTAGTCCACATCTCAATGACATCTCCGCCGTAATCCAACACCGTCGTACAGTTCTGCGTCAAATCAATAGCATGTCCCATAGGCCCATTTTACCTTTTCTGGAACACAAAGTGCCAAACGCAATCGTTTGCAACACGCTGTCAAAGTTCGCAAAAACTACATGATGGTAGATTGGAGAAAGTTGAGAAGTCCGTGTCATGATAGCACAGTGCACAGTCCAACAGCTCGATGCCCTCAAGTCGGATATCACGAATTCACACCTCTGTCGTCGGTTGGGGATTAGTCCCGTAATTTTTCTCAATACAACCGTGCTCTCTCACTGACCGCATTGTCCTCACGTACAGAATTTATCAATGCTGTTATCTTATGCGATCTCCTGTAATTCGTGGGCACGGATCGGTTGCTCCGCCATACCTGTTTTGCTTCATCAATCTTGATTTCTTGGTCTCGTCGGGGCCGCCAATATAGAATTTTAGTGTCCGATCAGCTGTTACGTAAAGGTGATAGACAACGGGGATGATCTCTATATAACCCTGTACCAGAAGTGCTCGTTCGACTCTAGAGTTGCCTCTAAAGATTTGACACAAGATCGATGTTTCTTCACAATAAACTCGCATTTATTCGCTGGTAAACATAGCAAGCATGGCTTGTACGTACAGTATACGAACATACATGTATATGAACATTTCACTTCTTACAATGAGCGATGCCATGCTCAAGGGAGACAGTTGTTCAAGTCTAAATCATTGTACAAAACACCACGGTTTTATACAGACCAGTAAATAAAACACTTCACATAGGCTGGGCCTAATCTCCGGTTTCTCACAACTTAAACAGTTAATTAACGATACAGCCGGACTGACCACTTGAGCATCAGTCATTATCCAAACACAGCTGGCCTGTTCTGGTCACTTTAATACCGTACCGTATTCATGTAGGCTCTAGCTTACATATAAACTAGAAGACCTTTCTCTATTTTCATTTCTACAATATACAATGTAAATCGAGTTATATTTCGAGTACCAATTAATCTATAACTTGACCTGAAGTGTCAGGTCTCTGCCAGTGCCATCTACCATTAGCCTGTTATCAGCCACCTTCAATTGTTGGTGCTTCCTGGCCACTTCAATTACATCCCTGGTCAGTTTTCCTGGCTTCCACTCAACTTAGTGATACGCCCCCAACTTTAACATAAGTACTGTATATACGCGTACCGATCAAAACCTGTGAACTGACACTACAACTTTCCAAAACTGATTTAGATAAATGTAAAAACTCAAATAGATACATATATGATTTTCTATACTAACCCAAAATATAAATGAGCCTAAACCTACATTATTTTCCTTCTATATTTTACAACGCGTACACGCAAGCATACACACACACAAACCCACACGCACACGCACATACACACACACACATGCATACATACACACACATGGGCGTGACCTGAGTAGGATTGATTGACCTAGTTCTCAGTGGTTTGCATCCAGGTCCATGTCGCTGACGTCCGCGCCTACATCCGGGTTCTTGACGTCCGCGCCTACATCCGGGTTCTTGTGGCTGACTTCCGCGCCTACATCCGGGTTCTTGTCGCTGACGTCCAAGTTGAAATGAGTGTCCCGTTTTATCAGACACTCTGTCAACCACCGAGATGTTCACTTGTACTACGTGCTCGAAATCATTCACTCGTCTGCACGACTTGCGCCGCCATGAGGCTACAACTGTACGATATATACACTGTCGTTTCAGCGTCCGGATCATTTACAGCGCCATGAACGTTCAATTCATGGGCCACCCAAGCGTCCATGCGAAGAATGTGGTCAACTCTTCAAACTCTTCTCAGTTAAGACGGGATGAACGTTTGATTCATGGTCCGTCACCAAGGCATGAGCGACAACTTTCCACTAAAGAGGCACCCAGGAGGGACAGACACCCAGTGAAGATGAATCCGGGGAGACGAATGCCACTGGTGATGCTATCACGGAGAGCCCGCATATACCTACAGTTCAGAAGGGCCTAGATATCCAGCCGGTCCCTAGCATTACTGTTCCCAGTCATACGCCTGACGACATAGAACGTCATTAACCGGGCGTCGCTAGAGCCCGTGATGGACCAAGTGGACCAATTGGATGCCTTGGGATGGGCCTATGAACAGCGCCCCGACACCAAGTGGATAGTGGAGAGGGTCACCAATGTTACGTTTTTCGTGATCAAATTACGAAATATTCCCATCGGATGAATGTATTCACCCATGCACTGATAGATACTCAGAATGCGCAAACAACTATCTGAGGATATGTTGCCTCAACGGTATTCTGGCCTGCCCAATTACGATTAGAACAGACGGTTCAGAGCGAACAAGGCCGAAGATGGAACTTTCTGAAATGGCGACTTCTGATTGGACAAGAGTAGCCGAGAATACATCTAACAGACAAGATCGAATACGACAGATGCAGCACCAAATCGCGGCCTCTGATTGGACAACAGTCTATTTGTATTATAAACATACCCAACGCGGCTCCCTCAGATTGGGCATGATGTACTGGAGGGGATAAAGAAATGATTGACTTGTCATCCTTGTTGTTGTTGTTCTCTCACCGGTCTACATCATGCGACATTGTACAGAGTACATGTTCATTGAGAGAGAGAGAGAGAGAGAGAGAGAGAGAGAGAGAATTAAGGTTTAACGTCGCATTCCGCAATATTTCAGCTATATAGCGATATGGACAAAGAGTATGTACATGGATTTGAACAGAGTATGTATACATGGACGTGAACAGAGTACATGTAGAATGACATGCACAGAGTACATTTACATGGACAAGGAACATGTATATTGACAGAGTACATGTACATGAACAGATTACATGTACAGCCAAATAGTACATGTACAGGCACATAGTACATGTGCATGGATATGTACAGAATACATGGACATGCGCAGAGTACATGTACATTAAATACAGCGAAGATATTGTCTAACACAGGAGAGATATGGTATAATAAAGGACAGATATGGTATAATACAGCACAGATTCGGTACAATACTGGACAGATATGGTATAATGCTGCACAGATATGGTATAATACAGCACAGATATGGTATAATACAGCACAGATTTGGTATATTACAGGACATATATGGTATAATAGAGGGCAAATATTGTATAATACAGAACATATATTGTATAATACTGGACATATATGGTACAATACAGGAGAGATATGGTATAATACAGCAGAGATTTGGTATAATACAGGAGAGATATGGTATAATACACCACATTCAGGACAGATATTATAACACAGGACAAATATGGTACAATACAGGACAGATATGCTATAATACAAAAGGTGTATTTTCTGCCTCTCAAGAAATGTACAGGGTAAAACTGAGTACATTCATATGAATGCATTACACAGCATTGGTGAGTTTAGAATACAAGTACATGACCCAGAATTGTTTTTTAATATCTTTAATGTTGCGAATGTCATTCTTCGGTTGGACGGTAAATTTGACAGTGGACAACGTTATGGTGGAATACGCCATATAAGTCTCCACCGCCATTTTAATGTTTCGCTTAATTGTTTAGTAGCGCCCCCTGGCGACCGATATAGGAACTGAAGACTCCTTGTAGCCAGTGGCATACTCTCTCGACATGTCTATTTTTAAGTTCCACGCATTTATATTTTCGGTTCTGGCAAGCTAGACCGCTATTCAGATAGGCCAGACCGCTATTCAGACTTGCATGTAAACGGTCATTCGCATATATGGGAACTGAAGACTTCATCTTGTAGTTCGTGATATACTCTCTGAACTTACAATTTCGAAGTGTTTATATTATTGTCTCTGGCGAGCTGGACTGCTATTCAGTTAGCCCAGACCGCTATTCATGCATCCAGCGACTCATAACAGCGCCACTAGCAACGCCCCCCCTGGCGTCAGATTTGGGATATGAATATGTAAACATATAAAGCAGGACATTCTCTCTTAACATGCAGAGTTTGAAGTTCCAAATACTCATAATAAAAAAAAATACAGATGTTTTTCTCCATGTCTGCAATAGATACTGGTAAAGTACGACAAGAGAAGTGGCTTCTTCGCATCTTGAGAAGACATATAGAACTTTCGAGTCAAAGTGTTGGCACGAATACATAATTTTCTAGTTTGCACAGTCATCATTACTTGACGAGCGGCAGAGACACAGTTTTGGGGAATAGACTGCACCCCCCCGTACACAGAGGCAAACTGCATATCATTTGAAAGCTTAGACTCTCTTCTTTCAGATGAGGTAGGATGTGGTGGTGAAAACTATTGCCGTATGATAGAAAAATTAGGAAATACAAGAACCAGTAGATTGCACCTTTCTACTTTTAAAATGGGGGTATAGGTATTAAAATGACTATATCTTCACTCCTACCAGGCATAGGGAAAATGGTGGGTGTCAACTGATTACGCAAAGGTTCTTCAATCCTCTGATGTCAAAAACAAATTTGAAGTCATTGACCTCTATCGTCACAGAGGGGCTATGTCCAAAATACAATTAAATTGCGTCAAACGCACTAAAAGCCATGTCAAAATGGTTCTTATGTCGAATATAGTCATCGGTCAAATACTTCGGCAAAGATTTGATGCAATTACCTTTTAAATCCTCAATTTAACGACCGTAATTCACCGTAGTATATTAGGTAAATAACACTAACTACTGCATTAGACGATCGGCGACAGCAAAAAACGCCTTACTTTAGGAGCAAGATGCACACGGCCACATCCTATAGTGTGAGGTGGCAATTTCCTCTCTATTAAACGGGGAATCGATTGATATTAGGTTATGTTAAGATATCTTGAATCATGATGTCACTTAGGGGTCATCTACAAATTCCGAATGAAATATCTATTGCAGCCATTTGCGGTCTTGAAACTGTTAAAAACACATACAGCAACGCATTTCGCAGGTTGATGCACTCCATGCCGAATTGAAGTGCTACTTACTGTATATGTTTGGGATTAACTCTGTACCCTGCTTTAATGAGGTTATTCGACTCCAGATTAATTTTCCACGGAGCAGACTTATGTCGACAGACAGGTCTTTACTTACAACTTTGCGGCTTTCCGATTTGTCTGAGACTTCGAGTTTAGTTTGTCATTGGTCTAGCCAAGTCCATGTAACGCGCTAGTAATTTGTCTTTTGGCTGCCATCTTATCATTTATTTGTTCATTCTATAGAATCTGTGTCTGAAATAAATATTATTATTATATTAAATAATTCTATCCCGGGACTGTCCTATTGTATTTATGATTAGGCTTGGCCCCTGATAAAAAATATGCCAGGGATATACAGAATTTATAATCCCAAAAATATCTGAAGCAACTGCTCTAAATTATAAACTTATGTGTACGTTTGACAAAACAATATACAGCTACGACGTGAAATGAATCTGAATGTCTAAATCACGGAACTAAACTATTTGCGGTGGCTGATATCCGAGAAAATCGTGAAATTGCAATAGTAATTATGAGATGACCCCCACTCACAACGATAACCAAGATAACCTTTGATATTGCTTCAAAATTAACAAGAGATAAAAGAAAACATTGAATTATACACATTAAATCTCATATCAAGTATTGCTGAAGTCAGATGTTTGGCAATCTTAGATAAACGCTTAGTAGACATAGAAAATGTATAATTTTGAGATATTTTCTCTTCACATATTCTATTTTCTAAGATAATGAGAATCCTTAAATAGCCTGTACTTTTCCTGTAATGATACACAGCACCGCTGACAATAACTTGGCATAATTATATGAATTTCATTACATTGAATAACTTAGTAAAGAAACCATAATTAATTATGGGGAGGGGGTACATTTCACTCCTAAAATAAGGCGTTTTTTGCAATTGGCGCTCGTCTAATGCGGTAGTTAGTGTTTTTTACCTAGTATACTATGGTGAATGACGGTCGTTAAATTGAGGATTTAAAAGGTAATTGCACCACATCTTTGACGAAGTATTTGACCGATCACTATATTCGACATAAGAACCATGTTGGTCATTTAACAATCAAGTATTTTACCCACAAAAAACTTTTGACATAGTTTTTTGTGGGTTTGACGCAATTTAAGTGTATTTTGGAGATGGTCCCCTGTGACGTCACAGGTCAATGACCTCAAAATAGTTTTTGATATTAAACGATTGAAGAACCTTTGCGTAATCAATTGACACCAACCATTTTGCCCTATGCCTGGTACGAGTGAAGATATAGTCATATTAATACATATACTTCCATTTTAAAAGTAGAAAGTTGCAATCCAATGGTTCTTGCATTTTCTAATTTTTCTAGGATATGGCAATAGTTTTCACCACCACATCCTACCTCATCTGAAAGAAGAGAGTCCAAGCTTTCAAATGATATATAGTTTGCCTCTGTGTACGGGGGGTGCATTTTACTCCTAAAATAAGGCGTTTTTTGGCAATCGCCGCTCGTCTATCAATGGGCTTCAAAATGGAGACGGTAGCGTTACTAGCAGCGGTTACTATTCGGCAACCGGACTGCTGATAACATAATATTGAGTGTTTAATAGAGTCGACAGCGTTCTCAGAAATGTGTAAACAAGCAAGCAAAATGGACATCGATCTATAATAGTAGGGCTCCAGCTATTCCAGCCTATTTAATGGAGTCGACGGCGTTCTCAAAAATGTGTAAACAAGCAAGCAAAATGGACATCGATATATAATAGTAGGGCTCCAGCTATTCCAGCCTAGTGCTGAAAGCGACGCTACCCCTCCCCCCTCCCACCCTCCTTTATTTTTGTGGCATACACTTCATATGTAATAAGGAATTCGTTACAGGAGTTAGCGACAGCAACAACTTCAACAACTCAGAATTGATTTTATCACGACTAGTACATTTTTGGGCATTTCCTGACTTGTTTAAAACTAAATATTTTGTAAATCGAGGACATGGGTTTAATACTTGAATCTCATTTTCAGAATTAGATGTCAATTTCTAACCAGTAGGGCTGACACATTTGTCGAATTGCTTAAACTAGCGGATCATACTGCGTCCCCTCGTAATCCCGCAAACTTGTGGTACGGTGTAGCAAGGAAGAGGGTAAAATCTGAAGCAGTGATTTCCACACACACCGGCAAACTTTCACAATCCAGTACCTTCCAGTTTCATGTTGGTAACCTACTGGTACTGCACGAAAGGTTTATCAGTAACTAATCAAGTGAGTGAGGGAGTAGGATTTAAACGTCTCTTTCAACAATTTTTACAACGGCCCAACCAGTCCTTGATCTTTCAAAGGACTGGTGCACTGCCAAAAATACCCTATTTATTTAAGATAATGCCCTAAAATTATCTTGAAATAAGATAATTTTACTCAAAATAAGTTAAATTTTAAGAAAAATTTTAAGATTATTTTTCTTGTTGAAGTAAAATTTGGAGTGGGGCAAGTATATTTTATTTAAACGAGAAAAAATTAAGAATTGTTCTTGAAACTAGATTTTTTAAGAAAAATGTTCAACTTTTTCTTGTTTAAAGTGAACGTAAAGGCTGAGGCAACATGCACTCTGTGGGAAAGAACTACATTGAAATAATCAAATAGCAGCAACAAATATTTTTGGGGATTTTTTTCAACCGAGTAGGAACGAAATTATCTTCGTTGTATTATTGTTTCCCGGCCGCCGCCATTCTGGCTATCTCACATCAGAGCAGTGACGTTGTATCACCTCGGAGCTCTCTACTTCGTGAAGTTAGAAAGCGTAGAAAGCATGTAAACATAGCGACGACGAGGAGGATAGCCTGACTTCAAGTTCTGACGAAGAGACAAATGAAGGTTTACAGGGTTACCAGTTTGAACCAAAACGCCCCGATGTCGACGACAGTAGTGAACAGTTCATGGAACGTTTCAGTTCGGTAAACACTTGCTGGAGACACGCAACACAGTCAAACCACGCTTGAAACAGCCGAGCTCTGCACCTTCGCCATTACAATTCGTGCTACAGCGATGCCACAACAAAGTGATACTACGTCACAGGAAAATATCACGTGCTTCATACAAGCGTTTTCATTGGCGCAAAGCTACTCAATAAACTGATATGGCCGACTTCAGTCGATTGTTGCACCAGTCAATAATTCCGGTGTTTGAAATTTTTTTTTGGAAGGGAAAAAATCACAAAAAATATTTGTTGCTGCCAAATGATACTTTTAATATAGTTCTTTCACACAGTGCGTGTGTTGTCGCAGCCTTTACGTTCACTTTAAGTAAAATATGGTTACCCCACTCCAAATTGTACTTAAACAAGAAAAAGAATCTTAAAATGGTTTAAAGCTGGAGTATGTCGACCAAGGTCATTTTTTTCGTATGCTCCAGTACGAATCCAAGCACGGTGGTGGTCAAAAGGCGCTAATATGGCACCGAGAAAGCCGCCATTCTGTAAGCTCTTTTTCTTCTTAGCTTGGAAGAATCGCTTCTGAACCAGAGTTCGGTGACCTGTTTTATGCTTGACCATCTTGATCTTCTGAGCGGGAGTCGGCCGTACGTTGCCTTTCACCCAATCTCTCGCATGCAGGATAAATGACCAGAATCTATACCGCGTACATATCCATGACCTGAGTCAGCTTATCGAAGTTGTCTTTGGACTTACTGATCCGTACGTGTTCAGCTCCTTCAGTCGTTTGTGATTACATGGGCTACAAGACACAACGGGCTCTCTGAATACTTCGGTGGCAGACTCGTTTGTAACCCTCGGCCAGAGGGTCGAGGACATCGATGTACCGCTTGTATTCTTTTTGGTTAAACATGCGGCATTTGATTAAACCTTCCGTTAGTAGAAGCCTTGGTCTCGCTGTACGTGTGAAAAAGATGACATTCTAGGGCCTTCAGAAACTGTTAAAAGGGTCAGTTGAGGAATTCTGTGCCTTCGTTGACTTGCAAAAACAATGGTTTGCGACCGGTCTTGAGAATACGCTTGAACGCGTATGTGAAAGACACAGGCTGATGTGACCCTCCCGCGTATTGATACGAAGAAAAAGTATGCTTTGTCTGACTTGGCTCTCCGATATTTCAGTCAAGTCAAAGAATAGGGTGGTCCGTCAGCTTAGTCACAAAAATGTCATGTTTTTCTTGATCTGAGCCTGTCATTTGGTGTTGGGGGCGTTATTCATGGGCTCACATCAAGGTATTCAAGATCTCCAGTTGGGCCAGTCCCATCTACAGTGACGCACTATCCGTAATGGAGAAGGGCTGGTCGTACACGTGGGTATTGTTACTCTGATAAAAGTACTCGAGCTGACCCATTTCCTTGTGCCGTAATAAATAGCCGAAGGTAAGATTCAGTTTGAAGGTGGAGGCTTTGTCCTCAAAACTTATATGGGCATAATGGGTAGTCTGGTGTTATAATCTAACCTGAAATAGTACAGATCCAACACAGAGCGATCGTGGTGAAACCAGCGCCGCTGGTAGACCAGTGACGTTAGCAGATAGTACCCATAGCTTCCTGTCTGTAACACCTCCATGGGCGGTTCGTCAGTTTTGTGGTAAAGTTTCCCTTATACGTAGACGGAAATTGATTCCTGGCGAACGGTGATCGGGACCACTTACACGGCGTGGTTTAGGATAAGTACAGATCTCAAACAATCGGCTGTATTTATTAGCCATCAGTATGGTGTATCATGTGATAGTAGTAACATGAAATATATCAGTGTCGAAGTTCTAACGCAGTGTCAGCCCGCGTTGTACAGATGTAATTACCATCGGTTTGATTGAACATATCCGGATAGTCTATGGCTGTCCTACGACGGTGGAATACAGGTATCAAGTTTCATAGGGACATCCTTGGAGGCCACGGAAGTTAGAACCGGGTAATTCCTATCGTGGTTCCTATGCGATTGACTTCGGTCAGTGCGTCCTCCATAGCAAGATGGCCAACTGGACAGCTGACCGCTCGTCCGGTGTAAACATCTGGTCCGCAATAGACATCACTTTCACGATGGCCGCCCATAGATCAAGGTCTGAGGTGAAGCCTCTAGTGGGCTCCTGGTAACGCACCACTCGTGCACAGTACGGACCACGGTTTACATAGACGACATTCGACACGTGGATGAGGTTGCTGTCGAGCTCAACGCCCAATGCCGTTCACCCCTACTAGGCCTGCGGGAGAGGGGGGGGGGGGGGGTTGGAAGTCCACCAAACTTTCTGCGCTATCTCCGGAACAACGCAAAATGGAGAGCTGAAACTTCTTGACTTTATAATTTATCATATTGGAGTCATTTTGAGCCTATCTCTATAACCCCTCCCAGCAAAGGATCATGAGTAAATTCAAGATGGTGTGCACGTGGGGTACCAGAAAGTGATTTTTTGTCATATTTCTTCAAAAATTTAGCTTTTTCGGGATGAAAAATGGGCAAAAACTATTTTATTTCACATCAAATTAATATTTACTAATTTACCATGAATCATTTTTGCTTCGTCCCCGAGGCTCGCCCCCTGTACAGACCGTTTGGTCTTTGATATATGTTGGCATTTGTGGGAAGTTGATGCTGGGTCGACATCGGGCCTTACAGACTAGTCTTTTGTGTTAAATGCCGTCATTTACATCTGAGAACGATACAGCTCACCAATCTGCAATGTACGAGTTGTCACAGCGAAACAGCTCACCAATTACCAGTATACGAGTTGTCAGAGCATTTCCATCATAGCTCTCTAGATTTGTATCTAATACCGCTTATGCCGGTGCTAGGGGCCGTGTGGTCATATCATCCAAGTTGCCACATGAACAGGTACAATAAAAGCGTACCTGAGACACAACACATATCACGAATCGTTAGATTCTTGGTATGTGCTTTAGAATAGGTTAACCAGAAGACTATTCTGTGAAGTCATGTGACGCAGTCAGTATGTCGGCACCTCTTCCCACTTCTCTTATATGTGTTGTAATTGCATAAATAAGAAATTCGGACTAAGAAGTCTGACTGAAAAATCGACCAAAACACCGATCATTTGAAAATGACGACACTGTGGCGTCATCAAAGCGACCATCTGGGATTATTTTACATTTTCTGGTAGAGCTTGACCCAAGGGTACAGTGTGGTATGTTTCAGCTCCTTAGTTCAAGGATTAAGAAAATAATGCCCCTCCCCCCATAGGCCTGACCAGGTCCCAAAAAGCCCAGGCCAGATAAGGTTGCGGTAACTCGATGTGTTGTCAGGGTCCGACCAGCAGATATCACGGTCTTCCACAATGGTGACGTCATCCTCATAGACGTGTAACCTCGTAGGACTCTCGAAACAGATGGGGAAATGACTTGTGATGAATGACGCACTCCTACCCTGAAATACATGTAGCAGAAGAGATGATAATATAATCCACTACAACCCTGACACAACAGAAGGGGCGATATAATAATCCACCACAACCCTGATATATACTAATAGGAATCCAGGAGGGATGATGAGCAGCAACTACTACCCTGAAATACATGTAGCAGAAGGGATGATAATATAATCCACTACAACCCTGACATAACAGGAAGGGCGATATAATAATACACCACAACCCTGATATTTACCAACAGGAATCCAGGAAGGATGATGAGCGCTACCCTGGCCTGTAGCAGAGGTTATTGATAATATAATCCACTACAACCCTGACATAACAGGAGGGGCGATATAATAATCCACCACAACCCTGATATATACCAAGAGGAATCCAGGAAGGATGATGGGCAGCAACTACTACCCTGACATAACAGGAGGGGCGATATAATAATCCACCACAACCCTGATATATACCAACAGGAATCCAGGAAGGATGATGGGCAGCAACTACTACCCTGACGTAACAGGAGGGGCGATATAATAATCCACCACAACTCTGATATATACCAAGAGGAATCCAGGAAGGATGACGAGCAGCAACTACTACCCTGACGTAACAGGAGGGGCGATATAATAATCCACCACAACCCTGATATATACCACGAGGAATCGAGGAAGGATGACGAGCAGCAGCTATTACCCTGACGTAGCATGAGGGATTATATATCCTATCGAATTATGGTAGTTCTCGTAGGACAAATAAACAGAGTCGATAAAGCAGATATATTTTATCAGCAAGTGAACCAAGTGATGCGCCTGTGTGTGTTGGCGAAGGGGGGGATCAACAGGCGTTTATTTATATTACTGCACGACCTGTGTGATCTGAATTACTGTCTGAAAAATCGCTGTCTACTTCGCAAAATGAGGGCTGTATTGCGATTCAGGTGAGGGGGGGAGGGGGAAAGGGGCATTACGTACGACCCCTACCACACTTTCTCCCCTCTCTTCGAAACGACAAAGAAATAAAAGATGATCCTCCGTGACTTTTTTTATTGGGATCATTTTGAGCCTATTTGAATACCCGCCCGAGTAGACTATCATGGGTAACTTCAAGATGAGTATCATGTGGGTACCAGAAAAGTGACGTTTTCGTCATTTTTCATCAAAATTCCTGCATTCTTCGAAAAAGATTAGGCAAGATCTATTTTATTTCACACCAGACTATTATTTACTAATTTACTATGCACTCGACCAAAAATATGTTTGGAAGATGACGTTACTGTGACGTCATCAAAGTGGCCATCTAGGATTTTTTACATTTCCTGGTGGAGCTTAACCCAAAGGTAAAAGTTTCATCCCCCTAACTCGAGGGGTAAGAAAAATATTCAGGGGGAGGGAGGGGGCGTCATTTCGGCCCCCAGGCCGTGACCGGTCCCAAAAAGCTCAGGCCGGATAGGGTTAAACAGAACTGATGGTGAATATGCACCTGCCCATCAACCCGGATCAAATGTCACCGACCCGCCCCATCTGAACATTCTATGGTTATTTGAAAAGATATGTCTGTAGATGTGTAAAATCTATACTTAATTACCTCTCAAAGAAACTATAAACGAATCCACCACCTCAAATGTTATCGGCAATATTAGGAAAACCGGTAGAACTAACAGTTCGACAATAAATGACTTAAGCCGGCGATACTACGACTCATCGTCGAATTATGGCTGCCATTTACAATAGCAGTAGATATTTCTCTGCGGATACGGTTTTACATAGTTATCAGGACCTCATAATAATGTGTATTCCATATGGTCTTCTCACTCACAGTAGACCCCATTCTTTAATGTTTGGGAACAATATGTTCTAACCCAAATGATGCTTGTCCCTGTCTCAACATTTTGATGAATATTTGGTTACCGTGTATTGATTTTATGTCTTCCCAAACTCTGTGGTCTGCTTAATATCTTATAGCATATACTCTCAATGTGAATGTATACAGACCACGTACATCGTTCATGTACACGAGCATCGTCCATGTACATCGTCAATGTGGGTCAATGAATGTATACACAGGCTCCCAAAACAGAGTTTGGGGGGGGGTGGACGGTGGCATTACGGTGGAGTGTCGAAATTTGGGGCCTCTATATATAACCCCATGCTTTATATAACGAGAGATCCTGAAGGATCTTGGCACCCACCATTGTGCGATAATTGTAAGCTAATGACAAGAGGATCTTTTTGTCCATTGTTACTAAGAACAAATGACAGGTTTGTAATTTTGTTTACAGAATTTCGAATCTGAGCGAAAAAGATCGAAAAAGGACACTGGAAAACACCAAGATATAATCTTTCTAAGGTTCAGGAGTTTCAAGATTTCTAGAAACTGTTCTTATGTCGGTTGTTATAGTACAGGAGAAATGAGCAAAGTTAGTCTGAAAGTGAATATGGAGGATCCTTCGTCTTCGTTTTGTAGTATTTATTTTTTTTTTTTTGCGCGCGCGGGCGTCATCACTTGATACTGGAAGCGAAGACAAATCTCTTTGACACTTTGGCATGAGCTATGAAACATACCTAAGATTTCATAATTAGGAACGAATGCTAATTCTGCTCAGTTTACTGGGCTAGTTTGAGATATCTCTTTTAAGATACCATGCTCGAAAATAGTAAGATGGTACAATACTAAATACTGAAAGGATCCGGTCCGCGCAGTAATGTTGAAACTTTGGAAGTGTCTGAATCCTGATTATCTCCATTGGATCGAATCTACAGTTGTCAAGTTGTGACGTTGTGTCACAAGAGTGACGTCCCGTCATGTAGCCCACCCGCCGGTAGACGAAAGGGTGGGACAGTTCACTTGCAACCCCATGGACTAAAGAAAACTGATTTAAACTTTGAAATACATTTTAATTCAGAATTATTTGAACTTCTTGATATGGAAGGTGAAGATGTGGATAATCTCTTTAGTCAATAAATAGAATATGCCCCACCGTTTGATCCGCCGACTCTTGTGATGCAACGTCACAACTTGGGAATACCGTATTAATTTGAAGCGTAACTTGGATTTTCGAATCGAAAAAAAAGGTATCTTTCACAACTAGGCCCCATATGGAACCTGTGTGCCAATTTTCAGAAAGATCCATGAAATATTTCCTGAGAATTCACGATAACAATGTTTCATGGGGAAATCCAAGATGGCTGCCTGGCGGCCATATTGGATTTTCGAATCGGAACAGAAAAGATATCTTGCACAGCTGGGCCACAAGGAGAACCTGTGTACCAAATTTGAAGAAGATCCAAAAAAAGTATTTTGCACAACTAGACCCCAAGGAGAACGTCTGTATCAAATTTGAGAAAAATCCCTTCAGTACTTCCTGAGAAATCGCGATAGCAAAGTTGCATGGGAAAATCCACCTGGTGGCCAGATTGGATTTTCGAATCGGACCAGGAAAGGTATCTTACACAAACAGAAGACAAGGGGAACCTGTGTACCAAATTTGACAAAGATCCAGGACGTAGTTCCTGAGAAATCGCAGTAACAACGTTTCGTGGGGAAATCCATGATGGCCGCTCGATGGACATATCGGATTTTGGAATCAGACCAGAAAAGGCATCTTGCACAACTGGACCACAAGGGAAACCTGTGTACCAAATTTGAGGAAAATCCATGCAGTACTTCCTGAGGAATGGCGATAAAGTTTCATGGGGGAATCCAAGATGGCTGCCTGGTTGCCATATTAGATTTTCGAATAGGATCAGGAAAGGTATTTTGCGCAAGTAGACCCCAAGGGAAACCTGTGCACCAAATTTGAGGAAGATCCACGAAGTAGTTCCTGAGAAATGCCGATAATAATGTTTCATGGGGAAATCCAAGATGGCTGTCTGGGGGCCATATTGGATTTTCGAATCGGACAAGAAAAGGTAGCTTGCACAACTAGACCCCAAGGGGAACCTGTGTACCAAATTTGAGAAAGATCCATGAAGCAATTCCTGAGAAATCGCAATAACAAGGTTTCATGGGGCAATCCAAGATGGTCGCCTGGTGGCCATATTGGATATCGAATCGGACCGGAAAAGGTATCTTGCACAACTAGACCCCAAGGGGAACCTGTGTGCCAAAGTTGAGAAATATCCATGTAGAAGTTCCTGAGAAATCGCGATAACAAGGTTTCATTGGGAAATCCAAGATGGCCGCCTGTTGGCCAAATTGTATTTTCTGTTCGGATCGAAAAAGGTATCTTGCACAACCAAACCCTAATGGGAACTTGTGTATCAAATTTGAGAAAGATCCACGCAGTACTTCCTGAGAAATGACGATAACAATGTTTCATGGGGAAATCCAAGATGGCTGCCTGGCGGCCATATTAGATTTTCTAATCGGATCAGAAATGGTATCTTGCACAACTAGACCCCAAGGGGAACCTGTGTACCAAATTTGAGAAAGATCCATGCAGTAGTTCCTGGGAAATCGCGATAAAAAGGTTTCATGAGGAAATTTAAGATGGCCGCCTGTTGGCCATATTGGATTTTCGATTCGGATCGAAAAAGGTATCTTGCACAACTAAATCTCAAGGGGAGCCAGTATACCGAATTTGAAAAAGATCCATCAAGTAGTTCCTGAGAAATCGCGATAACAAGGTTTCATGGGGAAATCCAAGATGGCCGACTGGTGGCCATATCGGATTTTCCATTGGGAGCGAAAAAGGTATGTTGCACAGCTAGACCACAAGGGGAATCTGTGTACCAAATTTGAGAAAGATCCATGCAGTAGTTCCTGAGAAATCGCGATAACAAGAATTGTTTACGGACGGACGAACGACGGACGGACGGACGGACGGACGGACGTCCGTTCTTGCATTTGATACCTTAAGTGGTCATTCTTGCGTATAAGGACGTCTTAGGGAGTAGTCCATAGTTTCGGATTATTGGTCCCCCTCAAAAAATTTAATACAGCAGAGCGTCCGGGTCTGACCACATGATAATTATCCTTCCCTTTTTGGTAACCAGTTTTTATAGTACCAAGCTTTTGGGTATTACCATTCCTTCAAAATGACATATGCGGATGGGTGGCTCGGTTGAGCTATATGGCGAGTCGGGCCGCGGAGTCAACCTTCGTCAGTCTCAGTTTCGTACGTTTTTCAGGTGTTTAAAAATAGGGTTATGTTACATATGGAATATGTGACAAAAAACGGCCTGGTCGATCCCATATTTTGAATAGCTTTTTTATCTCGCCTGGAGACGGGGAACACTGAGACGAAATGTTATTGAGATCGATTGTCAAGATTTTTCCAGGAAATGAACGAAATATGGCGTATTTTGGGTCATTTTAATAGATTTCCCAGAAAATATGGAGTACGTTCGGAGGGAAGAAAATTTATCCCGGGTTGAATTTGCATAGCTGGCTTGTATGCTGAAGTAATGGTATGAGCATTCCCATGAAGAAAATATATACGTTCATATGGGTTTTCTGAATGGTTTGGCATCTCAGAAAGACGGCAGGGCTATACCAAGGGTCTATTTCCAGCAACGAGGGGTCTACTGTGGACTGCACCCTATATGCAATACCTTATATACAGTAAAAATATACTCTGACGTATGATACGCTCTGCTGACTTGTAATATGCCATTTGCCTTGTCATTTTCGCTCAAATTGTTCAGTTTTATACCATTTTGATGTACGCTTTCAGATCTTTCGAATGTCGGGCAGAATATTTAGAAATTTTCAAGTCAAACACAGAACAACTACGCCGATAACATATGTTGCCAAGCAGGACTATACAGATTTACCTCCCCTTGGACGGGGCGTCTATGGCGTCTAAAATGCATTATCTCGGACAACACCAATTTGATTACTCAACATGATATTTCCCAACGTAAAACTCACGGACAATATTAAATACTCTGAATAGGTAACAGTTATTTGCGTCTTAGCCATTATTTTTTAAGATTCTAGGAGAATTTTCGATATTTACCAGACGGACGAAACTACCAATTTAACATCAATCTGACCATAATTCCAGTTATTTTTACACATTCCGTGCCTATCTGATATGGTTTAGAAGCTAGAAAGTGAGATTATAATTCGGACAATTTCTGCGAACCCATCGTCATGGCTATTACGATAATATTTGAGGTTTTATCTCGAAATGTCGACTTCAGATGGTAAAACACACCAAAACAAAGATGGGGTAGGGGGAAAGGGGAGGAACGGATATCCAACGAAAAAGCCCTTATATGGCAAGTGTGATATACTAGTGTACTCGTATTCTCTCGCAGACTATTATGCGCCAGCAACACTTTTTCCATAAAATACACCTTAGTCATATAGGGAGTAGGCCATAGTTTCGGATTATTGGTCCCACTCAAAAATTTTAATACAGCAGAGCGTCCGGGTCTGACCACATGATAATTATCCTTCCCTTTTTGGTAACCAGTTTTTATAGTACCAAGCTTCTGGGTATTACCATTCCTTCAAAATGACATATGCGGATGGGTGGCTCGGTTGAGCTATATGGCGAGTCGGGCCGCGGAGTCAACCTTCGTCAGCCTCAGTTTCGTACGTTTTTCAGGTGTTTAAAAATAGGGTTATGTTACATATGGAATATGTGACAAAAAACGGCCTGGTCGACCCCATATTTTGAATAGCTTTTTTATCTCGCCTGGAGACGGGGAACACTGAGACGAAATGTTATTGAGATCGACTGTCAAGATTTTTCCAGGAAATGAACGAAATATGGCGTATTTTGGGTCATTTTAATAGATTTCCCAGAAAATATGGAGTACGTTCGGAGGGAAGAAAATTTATCCCGGGTTGAATTTGCATAGCTGGCTTGTATGCTGAATTAATGGTATGAGCATTCCCATGAAGAAAATATATACGTTTATATGGGTTTTCTGGATGGTTTGGCATCTCAGAAAGACGGCAGGGCTATACCAAGGGTCTATTTCCAGCAACGAGGGGTCTACTGTAGACTGCACCCTTAAGTGTTTTTTTCTTCTTAAGTGGTTAACCTCCTAAGAATGCCTTGTGCAATTCTCTACAATCCTGTCTAAAGTGTTGTGTGTAGTAATTTTTTCCTGTATATGGCGAGAGTAGTATACAAAGGGTAAATGGACGTCTATTGACCTCAGAAATTTGCATATTTTGTGGAGGACACGTGGAGGTCACACAGCCAATCAGAAGCGAGTATTTTGACCTCTGACCAAAAAGCTACCTCCAGCACAGGAGAGTTCCAAATTTGCATATCACGTGACCCAGGTCAAAGATGTATTCATCCGCGGCGATGCGGTCATGTCTGGCGGTGATTCGGTCGCGGGAAAAACCTTCCGCGGAGAAAAAGTAGTCCCTAGATAAAATGGTCCGATGGGGTCGAGTGAGGTATCCAAGTGAAGCTTATGTGAAGGGGCATCTCATGGGCTGGGTGTGGGGTTGACATATCGGCCTTCTGCGCATGCGCGTTGGCCGAAGGGTATGAAAATAGCCGTTTTGGGAGCTAGGGGAGTCCCTCATGGTCCAATGGAGTTGAATGAGGTATCAAAGTGAAGCCTAGGTGAAGGGGTATTTGATGGCTGGGTGGGTGCATGTAAAAATTTTCCTGAAAAAAAACGGAACTCGGACTTTATCGAAAAATCCGGGAAAATACCTATATGGGGTATGGGGGATATATAGGTCGCCGGGCTTAACGGGGCTCGCCTATCAATAGAGTTATCTCCCCCTAGTTCCAGGGTGGGTGTACGTAAAAAATTTTCCTGAAAAAATACGGAACACGGACTTTATTCTAAATTACGGGAAAATGCCTATAATGGGGTATGGGAGGTATAGGACCATCCTGGGAAACCTACTTCTCGACATTTGCGGTATGGGTTGTGGGGTCGCGTTTTCTTAGTCTCGTCAAGACAAACATGATAGGAAGTGTCGCGAAGCGAATCGGTGAAATTTTTGAAAAAGTACGATATAGCCCCATATAGTCCCATACTGGGGGTATAGGATCAATGTTTGTCCCCCTGGGAAACGTGCTTCTATACATTTGCGGTAGGGTTGTGGGGTCTCGTTTTCTTAGTCTCGTTATTTAGAACACGATAGGAAGTGTCCCGGCGCGAATCGGTGAAATTTTTGAAAAAGTACGATATAGCCTCATATAGACATATATATATAAATATATAGTCCCATACTGGGGGTATAGGTTCAATGTTTATCCCCCTGGGAAACGTACTTCTCGAGATTTGTGGTAGGGTTGTGGGGTCTCGTTTTTCACGTCTTGACATTTAGAACATGATAGGAAGGGTCGCGGAGCGAATCGGTGAAATTTTTGAAAAAAGTCACCAAGGCCTGGGTAGGCCCATAGGCCTATACTGCATGACTATGGGTGTATAGGGCCATACGGGGTGGACATGTTGGAGTCTAGGTGAGTCCCTGGTGGTCCAATGGGGTCGAGTGAGGTCTTATTTTGAAGCTCTCGTGGAGGAGCACTTGACTACCCTAATGGTTCGTCCGTGTTCAATAGTCTGCGCATGCGCAGACTGGCCCGTAGTATAGAAAGTAGGCATTTTGGGGGGTATGTGGGTGTGTGTGTTTGGGTTAGAGATGGGCTATTCACGGGCCGATGGGGTCGAGTGAGGTATCCAAGTGAAGCTTATGTGAAGGGGCATCTGATGGCGTGGGTGTGGGGTTGACATATCGGCCTTCTGCGCATGCGCGGTGGCCCAAGGGTATGGAAATAGCCGTGTTGGGAGCTAGGGGAGCTACTACTGGTCCAGTGGGGTCGAGTGAGGTATCAAAGTGGTGAAGGGGCATCTGATGGGTTGGGTGTGCGGTAGCCATTCTGCGCATGCGCAGATGCAATGCGGAGCTCTCGTCCAATGAGAAGCGAGTATTCCAAATCCGCCACGGAGCTCTCGTCCAATCAGAAGCGAGTAATTTGACCGGGTGCATTATGGGACATATCCAAGATGGCGGCAGGTATGTTCAAGATGGCGGCACATCCGGTGTCGAAAACTGGCCATTTTTGTCGGGATGTGGTCACCTAGTGTCGAAAACTGGACCCTGTATGGGTCCCGCTAGACGTGTTGGAGCTAGGGAGCCACGAATGGGCCAATGGAGTCGTATGAGGTATCCATGTGAAGCCTAGGTGAGGGGGCTAGACTAGGGTGTTGTTTCCATTCTGCTGCGCAGGTCTCGTGGGTTGTGACGTCACTTCCGGTTGGGGTGAATGGGGCGTGACCTTTGGACATGTCTAGACTTGTCTGTGTCTGTTGATGTACTGGGGTTTTTCCCCACAATGGCGTTCACCTTCGGACGTGGCTTGGTGGGTCTGCGCAAGTGTGTGACGCGCGCGGAGTATTATACAATCGGATAGCGGTTGTGAATAACAACAAGTTCAGCAATGTTTATATAGTTTATTACCCCAATGTTACATCATACCCAGGCTGGGGGAGCCGCCCTGGGTATGTTTAGTATGTTCACAGCAAAACAAATTGAAATATCAAACACCGTGTTTTATTATTTAACACATTGTCACATTAGGTACAAGGGTTTACTGAGCTCAAGTCAGCGAGCAGCATGTAGACATAGAGTGTGTGTACGGCATGATATTCATCAGTGCACGGGTGACGCATTCAACCGATGGGGGTGATCGGTCAGCTTGGTCAGGAAAAACGTGACATTGGTTACCCTCTCTACCATCCATTGAATGCTGGGGCGTTGACGATGCGCCCATCTCAAGGGTTCCACTGTGTCCAGTATCTTCAGCATCGTCTCTAGTGACCCCCGGTTAATGATGGTGACCGGCTGGTCAAACACATGGTTGCTGGCATTGGGATAATAATACTGTAACTGGTCCGTCTTTTTGTGACGTAAGATGTACCCGAAAGCGACATTCAATGTAAAGGCCGTAGTTTGATCGCTGAAGATGGCTTCCACGTAGCTGCGTAGACAGGTGCGGTTGGTCAGTGGGAAATTGTAGATATCTTGAGGGTGGAAACAGTACCGTGTCATGGACCAATGGCGCCGATCGATGTCACTGATTTGATGGTTGTCCTGTAAGAGATCGCTAGGAACATTTATGGGCTCCACCAGAAAATGTTCGATGTTGTCAGGACTCGAAACCGTAACGCTGGGGTCCGGCTGGATATTCAGGCTCTTCTGAACTGTGGGTATAGGCGGGCTCTCCTTCATCGCATCACCAGTGGCGTTCGTCTCCCCGGGCTTATCTTCACTGGATCTCACCTTCCGTGGCTCCTCTTCAGTAGGAAGTTGTCGTTCATGCTCATGGACATGAATCAACCGTTGGTGTCGCAGCAACTGACTGCGTCGTTTGAAGAGTTGATCACAATCTTCGCATGGACGCTTGGGTGGCCCATGAATTGAACGTTCGTGGCGCAGTAAAGCATCTTCCCGATTAAATGACCGTGCGCAGGTTATACAAGTATACAGTCCATCGTTGTGGGTGGAGGCCTCGTGGTGTCGTAAATTATCTAGACGAGTAAACTGCTTCTGGAAAGTTGTGCAAGTGAACATCTTGGTGGTTGGTAGAGTGTCTGATGAAATGGCAAGGCCGCTTCCCTTTTATAGCACGCTAGCTGGTAATCTATTTTTAGCACACTCTACCCCAAGTCGAGGATCGAGACTGGTGTACTGGTGTACGACTGAGCCGCATTGTGCGCGCGTATGAAGACCCTTATACATACCCAATGCAGGCGCAGACGCGAAGTGCCCGGACGATAGACACGGACGTCACCGATCCGAAAAGACACGGACTTTACCGAAAAGGCACGGACTTTACCGAAAATACACGGACTTTAACGAAAAGACACGGACGTACACGAAAAGACGCGAAGGTGAACGCCATTGTGGGGA